>OMNV01029155.1:46692-88093 GCA_900303265.1 Brotula barbata | reverse complement strand
TGTATGTATTATTATACATCTAATAAAATTAAATGTATTTTTAACAGAGTTGAAAGTGCACTTTATTTTATTTTTTTTCTATTTTGCATTTTGTGAATTTTATCTTATTAAGTATCTCAATACTCAATATTTACTGTATATGTGCTGTAATGTCAGGAAAGACAATCGAATGTTGCACGGTGAGGCAGCAGATGTGCGGATCAGCGAAAAAGGAGAAAAACAGTATTGTCTTCCTCAGAAATAAAAACAGAAAACAACACCTCGGTGTCATCAGTTTCTTCACCCAGTTCCCACCTGTTGCATATGTCTAGTAGAATTTAGCACACAACACAGTGAAACAGTTTAAGAGTATTCACAGAAATAAAAAAAACAAAATCACTGTTTGATGGGAAACTGACCCCTTACTTACTAAATGATGTCACCATCAAGTAAATCATTATCTGTTAAACCAAGGTACTTTCACTTTTTATTCTCAGAGGTGCTTTGTAGAAATGTGCTGACACCAAGTGGTGAGATTTCAGAACTACAAGGCCCTTGTTTTTTAACCATGTTATCCCATGGGTAAAAAAATCTGTCATTTGACCATAAATGTCAGCACTATACACATCCAGTGTAGATTGTACTCACACCTTGATGCCTTGTCTGTTGTTTGTTGTACCTGTTCATGGGAAAGGTACTTTCCAAATGCAGGTATCCACAGAGAGCAGTTATAAGCACGGCTCGGCTGTCCTGGCTGGGTTTTTAGGATACTTCTTACAGTGTACAGTCCATTGTGTTCCTCTTCCACCTGAGAGCTGGCAGACTCGGTGAGATTATCGCCTCCTTGGGCCCAGTGGACCGTCCCGTTGGGGTAAACCCCAAGAAAACGGCACTCAACGTGAGACACAGTCGAGGAGGAGTCAAAACCCCTGAAACATTCTGTAAAAATGGGTTTGTTTTAGAAAGAAATCACCAAACGATGTCTTACAAATGCTTTTTAAAGCTTCGAATCAGACTCACCTTGCACTGTAACCAAGGTTTTGCTGTGCTGTATACTCATAGTGGAATGTAGCTTGCAGGTGTACAGACCCTGGTTGGATGGCATCATGTTGCTGAGAGTTAGACTGAACAGATGCTGGTTGGGAGCTTCTGCCTTGCTCTCACACGCTCCTCCAGGAGCAGCCGGTCCATCTTGACTGAGACATAAGTAGGAGGCATTGGCAGCCACCCAGGTCACTTTTATAATGTCATCCTGGTTCACTGAGCTGATGTTGCACGTCAGAGTCACATTTTGAGAACACTGGGCCATCACCTGAGGACTGGTCTGTACCTCTGGAAATCCTGCAATGATGGCTTGAATGAATGAAGTTTGATTCAAACACGTTTGTTAGTCTCATTCCGGGTAACAGATATTCTCATTCATATCATGTGGACAAGAATGTGCTACTTAAAAAGAAACATCATTTATTCAGTGTTTTGTATCTCAAAATTAGGATTATGGTTGAGGACAGTATGACAAAATGTCAGTTAAAAGCTGAATATTAGTGTTACATCAACCCAAATGTTTTCATATTGACTCAAGTGGATCTTTGACATTAAACTTGAGTCTTTGACAGGGGGCTCACACACACACACGCACACACACATGCACACTCACACACTACTTACCATCGCTGTGGATGGCTGAGATGAGCCAGCAAATGCAAACCAAGCTGACAATGCACCTTGTCTATATTTAAATTAAAAAGAACAAATCGGTATTTATCTCATCAGTCCAACAGAGCAATAGATACGAAGAACAACATGCCTGTCTTCTTACCATGATGGGCCAGTCAGGTGTTGTCCGGTGTAACGGGAATGTTTTGCTGGGTGCTCCAGTAAACCACAGTAGTTTCACTTTCTACTGTCAGAGGTGCTTTGTAGTAGTGTTGTGCTGCCACCAAGGGTGAGATTTCAGAACAACAAGGTTTCTGTTACAGGTTTTAATGGAGAGCTCTCATCTTAATACCGTTTTTTCCATCTAATCTCACAAATTAATCATCTTGTAATCTGCTGTCTGAATGAGAGTGAAGCCTCATCTTTCCAGGGAAGGAGAGATGACAAATGTGCCTGTCTTTTACAATAGTACAGTGTAAGTCACGAGTGTACACACTAAGGTACATAAACCCCGGAGTAGCAGTGCATACTGAGGAAATAGTTCCTAAATATCACTAAATCAACAATTGTGTAGGTTATAAAGCCAAATAGATTTAGAACTATTGTCTCTCAAGTAGAGTGCTGTAGGACCATAAAATGTCAATAATGGAGTAGTGAGTAAGTATTGACACATGAACTTTAATACTTGTGTCCTTTACACAGCCATCCATCTCTCTCCTGTCAGATAATTAGAGGTAATACTAGTATGGACATTTGTGTTTGGTTTTTCTAAGATTGGTAATTATGGGACTAAACTTTTCTCACAAAATCGATACTATCTAATAGTCTGATCTTAAATGACGTTTCTGTGTAAAGTCACTGGTTTGTATTGTTTCAGAATCTACTACTACTACTAATATTATTATTATTATTATTATTATCATTATTATCATTAATGCTTTTGTTCATTTTTCATCACGAACATATACCGGCATGAATGTTTTTTGTGTGTTTTTCTGGTGTGGTGTGGTGATTGCCTAGTAATCAAAAGATTGCTGATTCGATCCCCTGGTCCTCAATGTCAAAGGTCCCTGATCAAGACCCTAACCCAAGGGTCGGGAACCTACTTCTCGCGAGCCAATTAGGGCTCTTTCGATGACGGCACATGGCTCGCGGACAATTTTTTTGACACGATAATTAACAAGTAATAAATAATTTTACTGTGTCATTTAAAAGTAAAACATTTAACAGAAATTAGTTTTGAAAATAAAATTCCAAATTATATTATATTATTTATTATTATATAATATACATTCTGATCTATTTTAATCTGTCCACACCAAAAATCTATTTTCATTGGATAATGCGGAGCGGCACGGGTCGTTGTAAGGTCAAGAAATAAACTCCTCCCTTTCGTCAGGTAGCCAGCTAGTTTATCTGCCTCGAATCCTCGACTGAGGATTACCGTAAGTTCCAGGCCGCGTGGGCAGAGGAATTTGCCTTTGTGGAGAGAGCAGTATCTGCGGTATGTTTAATATGCAATGATAAAGACGCATCGATAAAACGGACAAATGTAAAGCGGCACTTTGATACACGCCATGCTTCATTTGCATCAAAATATCCAGCGGGGGACAGCAGGACAAAGGCATGCGAAGAGTGCAAACCAGTCAGCACCAACTCCGTGGATGGACCACGCAAAGTGACGGTAATACGGCTAGCTTTGCTGGTGTTTGGTGACTTCTCAAATAAAGACAGGATAATGAAGCGAATAAAAGACATGCTTCTGTTAGCAAGAATTGTTCACGATCATACTATCATGATGGCAAATCAAGTCCAGGAAACACAAACGCATGCACATACTTTTCTGTCGCTTTAGGTGACTCAACAGACTTTAGCCATACTTTAAAAATGTATGTCTTACTTAAAAAACGAACACATTAAATTTTATTAAATATTATATGGCTCACAAGGAAATACATTCAGAAATATTTGGCTTTTATGGCTCTCCCAGCCAAAAAGGTTCCCGACCCCTGCCCTGACCCCAAATTGCTCCCAACAAGCAAGTGGGCATTGCATGGTTACCTCAGCTGTCGGTGTGTGAAAGTGTGTATGAATGTGTGAATGTGAGGCAAAAGAGCCAAATTCAAATTCATGATTTAATTTGGTATTTTTGAAAAAAGTACATTTCATTTGTTTGATCACAGGTGACAATTAACAACCCTAGAAGAGCATCAGAAAGCATTAAAAGGCATGATTTCCTCTCTCTTATTGTAGTGTGATTTGTCATTTATACAGTGTTTCCTTACCTTTTCATTTTGGATGACAGTGACATGTGGAAATGTCAGAAGGAAGTAATCCCTCCGGGATGGAAACCATCCTCTGATAGGTAGCGGCAGATTGCGTGGTTTTGCGTCTCATATCTGTGGCTCTGCTTCACATGTGTGATCAGAGGTGAGGGAGGAGGTGTCAGTTGTAAGAATATTTGGAATGGGAAAGTGAGAATGATATCACCGTAATACACCAGCACCCATTATAACACTTTGATTTACACATGGAGACACAGATTGATCTTTTGTACAAACAACAGATGATTTACAGGATAAACATAATTTGCAGCTTGCGAGAATTGAGAAAGAAATCCTCTAATTAGCAGCAGGATCTTGGAGAAGATCCCAACATTCCCATCTTTATCTATTTAATTACAGCTGTGGGGTTTGTTTATTTGGCAAAACAGCCAAATACTCTGGGGCAAATTATGAAAGCTCGCCGATATTCAGCTAATTGGAACATTACATAATCTGTTAATTTCAAACTTTTGCTGTGTGTCCCCTGTAGAGAGTCTCATTCCACCAAATCCAAATTCAGATCCAGAGAGGAGTGGATTAAAGTTACACGAAGAAAAGGGGGATTAACCTACTGCAGAGTGATTATTTTCATTGTGCATTGCATTGTGGGATTTCCTTATTGTTCGAAACTATGAAATTATGTTCATTTTGTTTCCTATTCATTTTTATTCAGACATTTTTATTATTCATAAATCCAGATACATGCATAAAACACACAGTAACTGTGGATTTATTTATTTGTAATTCATTGTTAAACTAACTATGAAAGAAAAACATTAACTATTTAAAAAGAGGGTAAAGCAATCAAACAATGTAAACAAAATATTACCTTTTATTTAAAGGTTTTTCTTTCCAAAAATGGTGCCATGTCCGTGCCTTTGGTGTTAGCTAGCAACATTTGCACTATGACAGGGCAATTGCTAAAGAGTCACTGTGGAGCTATTGATGAATTCGTTGATTATCAAAATAATCATTAGTTGCAGCTCTACTGTACCCATAGCTCATATACTGTATACTGGTAGCACTGAATCCTTTCAACCTGGAATAAAAATGTACAGAAGTTGAGAAAGGTCATGCTCCCAATTATTTTTTTAATGCGTCATCATCTAGAGATCACAAGTTAATTATTCCGTTCTCTTGAGATAATAAAAGTCATTTTCTCATGATAATGGTTAAATTTAGCAAACAATGTTTGTTTTCTTGAGATAACAAGATAATTGTGGAGAACTCAACAATTGCGTCTGGTTCATTTGATCACAGCTGATTGCAGCCTTCAAGTTCACTGTCATGACAGTAGGGGAGGATTAATAACTGAACAGGAAGTTGTGGCATAAATGCGTAGGTTAGTTGTGGCCAAGAGGTTAAGGCGATGGACCAGAAATCCATTGGGCTCTCTCCGCGCAGATTAGTGTCCTGCCAACTACGTGCGATTCAGCTGAAGAAAGGATTTAGGCGGCACTGTGGCGTGGTGGTTAGCACTGTTGCCTCGCAGCAAGAAGGTCGTGGATTTCAATCCTGGGGTCAACTTTGGCACCTTTCTGTATAAATATAGCTGTGAAAATATGATGCTGAAACTGATTTGGAAATCTTAAATATAAACCTGAAAATGAGGCTCTTTATCTGAAAGTGGTCTATATGTTTCAGAAATGAAAATGTTACCAGTGTCATAGCCGCAACCATGTAGGGTTCTATAGATGAGATGATGAGCCATTCTAGAGCAGCGAGGAAATAAAGCCAACCAGACGACATCATGGCTGATGTAGCTGGAAGTTCAATTTGAGATGAATGGCACAGGGTTAGAGGCAGAGTCACACAGTGGAGGCCTTAATGGCAACCAAAGGACAGAAGAATCCCCGATAACCTCTCCTCACTCCTTTATTTCCTTTACAACAATTGGCATACACCTTGAACAGGTTCCACATCATTGTGTCCATCCCTTGAACAACGCGTGTGATGGCTTTTGACAAGATAGAATCATATTTTTGCAGTGATTATTATGGAAATATGGCACATTTTGTTATTTTGAGATTTGGGAACAAAGCTTGAATGACTGATAGGACAGAACTCGTGTGGAATTCTCCGCAGGTAACAGACTGTCAGTGAGCCAGACACAAAAGGTGTAGGAAACGAATGGTGACTTTGAAGTAAACTGAATGTTAGTCGATACAGATCTCCAGTCAAACCTGTGACAGCTGCTGTATGAGATGACGTTTAAACAAAGCCTCTGTAGGTTCCTGATAAACAGCAGATGTGTTCCCATATGCTTTGAATAAACTCCTGGCTGTGTATTGTGTTGAATATTGAGAGAACGTCAACCGTCTTCAATTCAAAGGGCTATGAACAAGTGAAACAAACAAACAAACAAAAAAAAACTCAAAACGAAAGAAAAACTGACAAAAAACAACAACAACAAACAAACAAACAGACATCAGAGTTCAAAGTAGTTTGTTCAGTGTCGGGTTATCTTCTCAGGCGACACACAGACAGGAGGAGGAGACAGCTGCAGTGAAGACTCCTGAAAAAGTTTGTCTTTGATCTTCCAGAACCATGAGAACCAGACAGTTTCTCTTCTTTCGGCCGATCTGGGTCTGCAAAGAATCTCAGACTCGGATTTGTATTTCAACCTGCACATCGGAGATGAAAAAGCATGGCTGCAATCCCACCAATTTTATTTTGAAGGGACTAGTTTTTAATTTTCCAAGAATTGACCACAATAATTTGTCATCAGATTTTATTTCTGGCAATCCACCTGTCATCTTTGAGATCAAACTCAGATCAAACCACAGCGCTTCCTCTTCGCGTTGATCCGGACTGGAGGTTTTCCACAGGCTGTCTTCTTCATCCTCCTCATCTGCTCCTCAAAGCTCCTGGAATGGCTCTTTACCAGTTAGCGAACAAAGGATTTAGAAGTGAGAGGTTTTCAATCACACTTAAGTCATAGGATTGAACATTTATGCAAATGGTGGTGCAGTCAGATTCGATGGAAATGGCTCTGAATGTTGAGGGAAATCAAAGCGGCAATATGGTGAAGATGTTATCTGTTGGATAAAAGGAAAACGTAAACATGATGGAATCAACAGGGTCCGGACCGATCTTTGGCCGCTTCAAATGGAGGCCAGCACCTATGTGACATTGTTACATCATTCCCAAAGACATGGATGAAGGGGGAATTAGAATCTCAAAAAAAGTCTGCATGCATGATGAGTGAAGGTAAAGTGATCAGGTTCACCAGCAGGCCTCAGGAGAGATTCAGTGTGTGTGATGCCATTGCTCTTAAAAATCCATCGCTCTTACAGACTCGTCCTGGAGGATGTTAGGCACACTGCTTTCACTTTGTATGCCGTGCACAGCAATTTACGTTTAATGGATCTGGGTTTTGATGGAAGCGGATAATTGAACATTAGGGCAATCAGGACATTTCCAGCACCTATATAGAACATCAGAAGTGTCATTATTCTTGGTTATATTAATGGCTGCTATAGACATTTATGGCTGTGCAAAGTGGGTGATAAATCTGTGTGACTTCAGATGTCTGCCAAGGGCCCCTTTGTGTGATAAGTCCGGATTTGTGTGTGTGGCAGATGGAGGATATGAAACCAAAAGCTCAAACGGAAATCGTGCTCTTTTAAAGCATCTGATTGGAGTTGGTGAAAAATGGGGAGCACGCTGTTAGATATATTTTTTGTAATGCATCTGAATCATCGTTTTGAAGTTCAGGATCGCTTATCTAAAATGTCATGTCATGATTGGTTTTACTCAGGTTACCCATTGTGTTGCACATTTTTTTCTATGAATGCTGTCACATTAAATATATTGCTGCTGATGCTCTAAGCTGTTTATTGTTTGTGCTGTTACCTGATTAGCCATATTCATTAAAATAGACTCTTCCTGGGTCATCAGTGTACTTGCTTAACTCGACTGTGCTTTGTCCAGTGATAAATCGATAGATGCCTTCTCCAAAGCATTATTGATATTTTCCTCTTCGCGGTTGTTTTGTTTTTGTCCGTGTCCATTGTTTGGCTGGTTGGTTTGTTAGCAGCAAAACACGGTGGAAAGGTCAGGCATCGTCTGGGGAATAATCAGAGAAATTCGGGTCTCGGTCTGGATGCAGAGGCAGATAGAATAACTTTTAAAACAATGCTTTCCCTTTGTGAGTATTTTTGAACTATTCCATCACTTTTCTGAATAGGTAATTTGACACAAAAGTAAATTGGAAAAACATTTGCAAATTACATTTAGTCTAGAAGATTTGTCTGCGATACTGAGGCCCCATCTTGTTTCATCCATTTCACTTGGCACCAAATGAGAAAAAAATTAGATTATCATAGACAATGTCATGCTGAAGACAAAAATGATTTCAGATTTGCAGTTTCGTGTAAGCGTCTGGAGAAACAATGGAATAACTTCAGTTGAATTTAACATGTTTAACCGCAGTCTGCGGAGACACAGTGTGAGTTCAAATGAGCTTGAAGTGTTTTGCTGCAGATAAAAACAATAAATCCTATTGGCCAGGCATATTTGGACTAACTGAAGCAGTTTCCTTTATGGGATATCACTGAATAGGTTATATTTACAAAACGGTATATGATATGTAAAATTGAAGGTGCAGCCTAAAATCCATAAAATACCCAAAGTGTTCAGCGAAATCTTTATTGTTGAGTCCTCATAAGTCAGTCTGGCTCAATTATTTGACTATATATCCTATATCAACCATTAACGTAACATAGTAGCAGATGATTTGAGTCCCGACGTGAGTGCCATTAGTTGTTTTTCAGCCTCTGCCAGGTAAATGGGGTAACATCAAATGTAAATCTACTCTATTTACCATCATTTCTCACCGTGTTTTACTACTTGGTGGCACTCCTGCTGAGGATGTCTAATTGCCTGAGACATGGTGACAGTTTACATAAAATACCTTCAGAAACACCATCATTTCGGACGAGGATGCTGGAGACAGGAAGATGTATATTGCCTGTGAAAATCCTTCAGCTGTTTGTCACTCCGCTGCTTTGTGTGAAGTCTGGCGAAGACATAAAATGATTGCGGCGTTGAAGTACCATGGACTGATCTGTTCTTTTAACTCCTGCTCACATTGACTCAGAATTTGCTGTTCTAAGCGTATAACAATGGGTCTCAATTACTGAATGAAATGAAGGATCCAAAGCAATATCTCGAATCTGACAGAAAAACAACAATGGTAAAATCGCACAATGAATGCCGGCGTCACAGTTAAAGTACAATGGATTTGAGTTTTCATCTCGTTTGCAATGTGTGAAGCCAGACACTTTATTACACGTAAGTCTGCATTTTCCTCTTCTGCCACTCATATCTGAAGAGTCCCTGTTTGTTATTTGGAGTGTAGAGCGAGAAAGAGAGGGAGAGATTAAGAGAGAGAGAGAGAGAGAGAGAATTTAATTTAAATGGCGCTTTTTAAAACGATTGACAACAATCAAACCAAAGCTATTAACAACACTCAATCAAATCTCTAAAGAGGACGATGGCCTCGTCCACAGTGTAAAGTACACCGTCCTCTCTTTGAAAGTTATCCAAAGATGGGGACAAGAAGGACAAAACCCGGCCTCCCCGCTGTCCAATCCCCCAGTGAGTGAGTGAGTACAAGACAGAGAACTGCTGGGAAAACAGAATGGCAAGTGGGTGAGTTCAGACAGACTGAATGATGGAGAAATAAAAACAGGGATGCAATGATGATGTTATGTGCGCACACACACACACACACAATGATCAGGTGAAGAGCAGTCATTGTCACTTTAGCTGCATGTGATTTGACCGGTGAGACAAGAGGCCATGCTGCTAGCTGTCCTTTTGCCTCTGCACCTGGACTTGACCCGCTTGGAAAAGGATCCCTCCATGTCCTCATGTCTGCTTTTGGCATTTGATATATCCCCAGAGGGATAGATCAGATATTTTACAAAATGTGATGACGTTTGGGAGAGGTATGTCCTAACTAGGGCACTGACATTGTCATTATTTGATTAAACCAGTGAGTGGGTCTTTTTTCCCTTAAGGTCTTGATGGGCGGGGTTACCACCATGTGCACAACTATGTGCACCAGGTCAGTTAAGTTCACTTGTTACTGCCCCTCAAACTCTCTCACTCAAATTGAGCTTTTCAAAGTGTGGGCTCAATTAAGTTTATCTTATCTTATCATATTGTATCGCTTTGTATTGAATTGTATCTTATCTTATCTCATTTTATCTTATCCTATCTCACCTTATCGTTTTGTATCGCATCGTATCAAATTGTATCTTATTCTATGTTACCTTATCTTATTTTATCTTATCGCATGTTATCGTTTGGTATCATATCGTACATTATAGCTGCGTATTGTATCATATCGTATCTGAAGCTCATGCACCATTTAACCCCATTTACACCACATCATTCACAATCCACTCTCTCACCTTACTCATATTACGGATTAACACTTGCTTTCAACTTTGTTCACACTCCTTTTTGTGGTCTCATGGGTCTCAAACTCTATTGCTGGGATACAGAGTTTGGTTGTGATTGGGTGCCTCACCAGGTTCCACTGGTTAAGATATGATGTAATGTTTAGACTTTAGTTAGTTAACTTTGAAGACGATGCAGGTTAGTTAACTTTGATAAGTGTATTTCCTTCATTTCTAAGCTTCGTTTTAGTTTTTTTTTGTCAGATTTGTTCTTTTTTCTTAAGTGTTGCAGAAACCGTGGTGAGATCAGTTGCTTAGGAGTGCGTCTGTAGGCATAAATACCCAATGTCGGAGCAGCATGAAGAGTAGGTGTGAGAGATGATGGTAATGTTCAGAATGGCTGTCAGTCAGAGGGAATAACAGTAATTGAAGGACTCATACTTGGCCTCATGCACACTGTCGTCATGTACCTTTATCGTGTGTATATTTATTTTTGGGTTCAGGTGTTTAGTTGAGAGAGCCTTTGTTAAAGCTCCATTATATGCAAAACGAACAAAACAAATATGAAGGAACAGTTACTGAGACTAGCTGGCTGCCTTAGACTTGATATTGACAATAAATGACAGGGAGTATCTGTATCTTAGTTCTATTACCACAGTACATAACATTTGGACCAGCTCATGAGGCCCTTCGTTGGACAGGAGGTGCTGCTGGCCCGCTGTGGCTTCCCTGCAGTGTGGTGCTGTCCATGGTGCTGAAATGGGGCCAAAATCTCCATGGGTCCAGATTTCTGTCTTTCCATTAGATTCCATGTCTGTGGAGTGTCAGACAGTTCATATTCACTGATGGATCACTGTCATAGGTTGCCATCTTAACTATTGTGTAATCAGTAGAATTTATCACATCAACGTTTGCTGCTGGGCCTGTACAGACATACCCCACGCAGACACACAGACTCATACTCATAGATTGAGCATTGTTCTTTTCTAACTTTTCCTTTTAGGATCCAGTTTGTACCGTGATGCTGATTTTAATTTCTTTATTCTTTTAATTGTTTGTATGGTTCTGAGCAGAGCAAGGATATCTAATCTAATCTAATCGAAACCAATGTTAGGTAAAATGTTATATTAATTAAGAAAAAAAAAAAACTTATTGTAGCCTTTCGTAATAGTTTTGTTTTACATTTTGGACCATTAGATGGCGCTATCACTAAAGAGACCGCAGCCGAATGCTCATACTGAAATAAAGCGGAGTGTGCAGGGATCCACTCCACTCAGATGAATTTACGGAACCAAGCAGTCCTGCATTGCTGCACCTCCACCTTTCCACGACTTCGGAACGGACGGATTTAAGAGCGGACTTTAAAAGCAGACGGGCGCACCGACCGACGCACCAAGGAGGCGAGCGGCGCGGACTCACCGAGGCGGGAAACGGAGTGTCCACCGCTGGACGCACCAACGGGATTCCTGCCTGAAGTTGCTCCAGCCCCGCGCGCGCTGCCGGGAAGCTGTCAGCTCCAGCGCCTTCATCTCCGTCATCGGAAAGTTATGGTTGAAGCAGCGACTGTCAGGATGCTCCGGAGAGCCGCCGTGTGTGGAAAATGATCGCAGCCAGCAGCGAGCTTTGCATTATGGTGAGGAGATGTCTCCTGACTTTCAAACCGTTCAGGTAAGAGGACGCCTCTGACTTTTCTCTTCTTTTCTTTTATTGATAACCTGAGGTAACCGCCGATGAGTCCATCTGCATAAAGTTTGAATTGAAATTCAAGGGAAAAGCCCAAAGATGCAAAATATATCAGGATACATTCTAGAAAGATGTTTGTAAAATAACACCCGAAAAGGGTGTTATTCCTGAAAGGAAATTAAAATGTTCATAATATAAACATAAAAATAAGATTTCGTTCCTATGCAAAAGTACTGTGATAGCAGACATTCCTGTCTCTTTTCTATATTCTTATTATTAAAGGATTACTAATGGAAAAAGGCTCATTAAATCGAACTAAAATCCTTTAAATAACTGAACTGTCTGGCTAATTGCCAATGTATTCAAGAGTTTAATTGGTTTACACTGCAACATTCCATAAATCAACTAATTCACTGTAAACATCAGTGGTACTCAAAGTGCTGTGTTTAATCTCCTATACGGATATTACAAAGAAAACTTACTTTCTGCTGTTGAACAGATGTTCCAGAGGTTCAGATGTTTGTTTGGCATTACCAAGGAAGTTTCAGCAGGAAGAGTTGATGAGCAATCAGCTTAGCAGTGATGTAGCCCGTTGTTGAATTCTTGCTGACCACCACTTCCCATCTTTTATCCACTGTTTCCGTCGCCAGATAGTAATACAGCAAGATGGCACACCCAGACCCGACAGCCATTTTCCTAAAGTGCAGACTTTATACTGTCATGTTCAGAATCAATGAAAACTATAAAGTGTGTCGTGTTGAATGACAGCGTCTTGTCCCGTCATGTAGCTCCATTCAACTCCGTTTCAACTACTACTCAGTGTGCAGGATGGCTTTTCTAGCACAGTCGCAGCAGTTTTACACACACCATTTCAAAGATGTCTTTCCGGAAACCCATCATGTCTGCTGTGTTGCTGCTCATTGCACTTTACAAAATGGAACAATTCATCTGTGATTTAATGCCTTTGTTTTGGCGGTTTGCTCGCTGAACACCGTGGCGATGACTCATCCGCGTAATAGCTCATTTGAGACAACAGTTAAGCGATGCTACAAGTGATGGTTACGAATGGGAACCTTAGAGATGAAGAAATACAGCATGTGTCCGCACTTCGTGAGGCATGTCGCAAATGACCAGGACATGATGGGATTTGTACCCCAAACAGCTTAACTCGAAGAAAATGTCTTTGATCGTTAAATTGCAGCACGTAATCTATCCTCTACTTGGTCTCCATCTCTTCATTGTTTTCCTCTTTCTTCTCTCGCACGTTTGTCACCTAACTGCCCATTATCTGTGTCCATCTCCTGCAGGATCTTTGTGGTGGGGATTGGCTTCTTCAGCCTCTGTTTCCTAATGACCTCCCTGGGGGGCCAGTTCAAGCGACCCAGAGACTCCCCCTTCACCGTGCGAGCTGAAGGTGAGCTTGTGGTTGTGTGTCAGTTGTGCCTGGTGGCCCCTGACTGCGGAGTGTGTGTCCTGTGCTGATAATGAACAGGCAGGACCACACTGAGAGCATCGTGGGGTTTCCTTGATTGTCTCTAGAAGACTGACCGACCGGATCGGTTTGCTCATCAGGCGTGTGTTACAGAGCGACGCGCCTCTCTACTTGAGACCCGCCTTCTCGCGTAGCAGTGATCAGTGAACTGCTGGGTGAATTTGGGTTTGAAATAACTCATTTGTTGAAGTTACCGGAAGAATGCTACTGATTCATTTCTTTACTTATTTAAAGGATGAGAGGACAGTGTCAGGGTAAATTAAACAATAACAATGATAATAAAAACAACAACAACAACAACAATATTACTACTACTACTAATAATAATCATAACAATGATTATAATAATTGCTTTTTGACTCAATTTCATTGGTTGATTGGTAAAAAACATCACTTACTAAATGTTGATATTTTAAAAAGCTCGGTTAAAACTCAAGACTTTTTCAAGACTAAATTTCCTTTTACCCTTCATTTAGTCTTTCTACATTTACAAGCTTTGTTTTAGTTCTTGGGTAAAATCACTTTCAGTTGAGTTCTGTGCAGGGGAACTGCTGTACAAATGAAATGTGATAATAGATTGAAACACTCTGCACACACCAAAACAGAAAACACCCTAATGTCCGCCCCATTCTTCTCAAATGAAATTAATTTGGTCATATATGAGCAGATTTCTTGTTACTCCTAATCCAGTTCCTAGAAGTAATGCTGGAAAAACATTTTGATGCCCGTGTCTGTAAAATGTACTGGAGTTGCTTTATCAGTGGGTGACAAACACAACAAATCTCGGGCGGTCATCTTGATTCTTGTCAGATTTCATAAAAGAAACTGTGGAAGAAGTTCCTTATATTCATCCCTAAAGTCAAAAGATGAATACATGAATGAATGAATGCCAGGCCACAAAAACAACCTCAACCAATTGCAGAGATCATGAGATAAATGCATTATTATCTTTCGGAGCACGTCCTCTGTGTTTGTGCGATGTGTCCCTGCATATAAACCACAGGAGTTCAGGCCGTTTGGGAGAGTCACTGTTAGCTTTCGGACTAAAGTCTCTCACCTTTTTATCGTCCGGCTGGCATAATGTTGACGCTGGCTCATCCTGACCGGTATCAGCAGCTGGCGCGGCTGTAGCAGTGCTTCTGTCAATCACAACTCATCCAAAAAGGAACATGAGTGTGTTTTTTCCCCCATTTTTTTGGATTTGTATTACACAGATTTCAATTTGCTTCCCCTCAAATGAGGCACCAGTAAACATGAGTCCACCTTGGGGTCAATCAGTGATCAATATCTCACCTTGTGGTTGTTTTGTGTGGAGTACAACTAAAGATAATGAATTAGCCAACATTTGAACTGATCTTGACTCCACTGTTTTAAATCTGTGATTTGTGAAGTTTGTGGTTCCCGGCTGTCATCAGTTTCAACAATCTCACCCACTTATTTGTAGCACTTTGGGTTGGTTTGCACACTGGGGGGCGTGGGGTTGCAGGATAGCCATCTGATTAATTAACCACTCACACGCTGTAGCCCAGGGAAGGTATTTGGCCTCCAGCTCATTAAATTCTGCCTCACAGCCGGCCAGGGAGGAGCAGAGCACGGACATTTTCATGTACAGTATGTGTGCATGTTTGGGAGAGTAATGGGCAACGATGAAATGTTCAACAGAGCAGCACCTTAATAGCACTTAAACTTTTATACACACACACACACACACACAGTCAGTATCTTTCTTTGTGCAAAGTAAAACAAAAGAAAGTGCTCCAGTCAGCATCACATACCACACACTTTACGTCATAACTCCAAATATATATCCGGGAGGACTTAAAAACTGCCCTGTAATCTTTGGTTTTAGTCCTCTCTGTCACAGCATCACATCACTATGATCTATTAGCAGATCAGGGCCAATGCAGCTGGTCAGATGACTTTCATGGAGCGCCTTTTATCCACAGCCAGTGTGTTTTTTTAGATTAAAATAGAATAGAATCTGTGTACGTCACCTTCAGCATTCACAATATTTGCCACTAACTGCAACAACAGCAACACTGAATAATCTTGGCGTTTTCCACATCGATGAACTTATAGGGCCATTTTTCATTAAAATTATTTAGTTCTTGCATGTTTAAGATGCCAGAAAAATCTTAGAAGTTACCAAATCAAACTGACGTCTTTAGATTTCCGTGAAATATCTCAGCTGTGAATATGTGAAAGCAAAATTTCTGGCATTTTGGAAGATGATTTAATCATGTGAATCAAATGAGTTCTAATCCTTTTGGAGCTATATTAAGACTCCGTCAAAAACAGGTTGTTTGTGTTTTACATTCTCCAACGTTTGCACCACAGAGGTGCCGACATGGAATAAAACTCTACGATGCGTTTGGTTACCAAGCCCTGTCCTGAAATAAAAAGCACGCATGGGCTTCATTACTTGTCTTTTGTAGGAGCAGGAAGCTAATGATGTGGAGAAGGAGTGAGAGGAGGGACAGTGGCAGAGATGATTTCTGCTTGAGTGGGAAGCATGAAAGGCTGAGGCGTTTGATCCGACATATCTTAAAGGCTCCAGAGGTGCACGGTAGCTTTCAAATCAGCTCTTTGAAGACCACCTTCACAGACTACCTTTACCACAGGGGTCTTCATGTGGCTTTGCCACAAATAGAAACATGGACCAGAAGTCTTTAAGACATTATCTGGGTCACTCTGTAAGTGATTTTTTTTTTAAACTATCATTTTCCCCTGCCAAAAGAAATCCTAATCTCTGAATTTTTCCCTCTCCATGGTGCAAAAGGTGTTGTAATTATTCAGAAAAGCAGGATAAACTACCCACCTGCCCCTGCTCCTTCTGCTTTTACTTCATTAGAGTCGAACAGCAGAGCATCACATGCACAAAGAGTGTCCTGTTCACCGCAATCTCTCCTTCGACAGTGATGGAAGTTCTTTATTTCATGGCTCAGCAATCTCCACTACCTGCTGCATGAAAATGAGTTTTTAATGACATCACTCAATGCAAAGGCGTAGCTTTGCAGGTCTGTCTAAACTACGAACGTTACTACTTTGTATGAAGGAAAAATAGCACCAGTAATCTGCCTGAAATCAAAGTAATCTCTTCAGAGTGTGTCCAAGTTACGGTAAAATAAGTTGACCTTTGCTACTGATGGAGTTCAACTGACTGCCTAGAAATTTGTGTATGTGTGAGCGATCGGCCCTGACAAAGGAGGAGTGTGATTAATAGTTGATGGTTCATTGCTCACGCTTACAGGAATTCTCTTCACCTGCAAGAAGCTTTGATTTTCTCTTGGATTATTTCAAAGCGCTGACACATGGACTTCATCGTTACAGTTTCAGGCGTGATGGGCAGTATCCTGTATTCAGTCAGAAACATGTTTTTCCATCTCTCACATTGTCTGTGTATTTATAATATTTGATAGCAGGCAGCATCTTTTGTTATCTTGGAGATTATGTTGTTTTTCTCGTGTTTATTTGTTAATCAGAAGGTAATTTTTTGACAAGAAGCATGGACCGTGGAAGAATGCATTACAGTTTGGTGCAAGTCCATATCCAGGGGGAGCCAGGATTTTTTTTTCTAATTTAAACTAGTCCCAATAATTAATTTCACTTTTTGTTGCGCATGGGTTTATTGGTTCATTCAATTTAGGGCAGAAAATTACCAGAGCAATGCAATTTTCTTTCCAAGCTTGTTCACCCTTGGTGTAATGAGTGCGTACATCTAGTTAAACTTAAATTTTGTTAGGTAAGAATTTTTATGATGAAAGTTATGAAGTGAGATTCAGTCCATCATGATATTCAGGAATATATTGTTATAGATTTCATTTTTACTTATGAAACAATTAAAATCAGTCAGTCAAAAACAATGATTATCATTTATTTGCTTTATTATTATTATTATTATTATTATTATTATTATTATTATTATTATTATTATTATTATATTTTAGCATTTATTATCCACTAGGGATTTTATTTTGAAGTTTTTCCTGTTATGGTTTCAACAAACAAACTTACCCATGTAAGGGACTCGTCCCTGGCCCAATCACGGAAACAATAATAATAATAATAATAATAATAACATATTATATATTTTATACTGTATATTGTTAGGGTTCGTGCTTAATAACTAAATTTTAGGTTTTCATTCTGCTGTCTTTCATTGTTGCCTTGGATGATTGGATTGTTGGAGTGTTGTGTAATTTCTTCCTTACTGATCCCTCAGTTGATTAAATTATCTCCTGAGGGAACAGCTTTTATTGTCTCTTAAATTAGCTGATATAACTAACATTATTATCCTTATCATCATGTGTATATTCCAAATACACACACACCTCTTAGTGGCATATTCTGGAGCTTTTTATTAAATGTGAGGCAGGCGTTGCACTGCAATGGTTCTCAAACTGTGGTGCATGTACTGCTTCTTGGTGGTGGCTCCAGAATTGATTGTAGACAATCAAAACAGTTGAAATCTATGGGGATTCTGTTGTCCTTACAAATATCTCACAAATACCATAGGTTTAGCTTAGAAAATGTTCAAAATTAGTTAATTTTTCTTGCTTTTCTATTTCATCCGATTTTTCATAGAGTTGTTTGTTTGTTGGTGAGCTTGTACTGAGGGGTTTTAGTTTGCTCAGATGTTGTTTCCTTATCTGTACTGAATCGCCTCATGATTTTTGGCAGATTCAATGGAAGGTCCTCATCCATATTTTGGAGCGTGCACACTGTTGTTCACGCACTAATGTCAGTTGAGCTTAATTTGTTTGTTTTTGTTGTTTTTGCATGCACCCAAGATGTTCATGTGTGAAAAGAGGGAATATGTCGGCGCAAATGCTCATCATTTTTTCATGCTTCTGCAGAATTTGAGAAGTGAAAGGGAGTAAAAGAACATCAGATCGATTCCTTTCCTGGAGAAAATCATTTTGGCAATTTCTGTGCGTATTTGAATTGGACTGGACTCCTGTGTGTATATTTAATATGGCTTCCGTATCGGCAGCCTGAGTCAGCCTTTCCTCGCTTTCTCAGCTGCTTTGCTGTTTTCTCTGGAAATACAATACTCAAGCATTGGATGACAATATGACTTACACTTGTGCAGCAGTAAATCAGTAAAAGCTGAAACTCTGCTATACAACCGCTCTGTCATGCTCCTTCTAACGGTTTATTTACTATTGGAAGGTGGATGGGAGATAACCAGCAAAGACACTGTTTTGCTTTTAATTACAGCTACAGAGTAATGCAGATAGTTTTCTTTCTCCAGGCTGTCAGGCACAATGAGAGGATGGAAGAGTGACAGAGGTTTCTGCTTTAATAACGTCTGGATCTGGAAGCTCCCAAAGAGAAGGCAGTAACTCCTCCTCAATCAGCCATTGCTTTAATGAATATTTAGGAGTAGGACTGTGAGTACAGATAGGGGGTTTTTATCTCTGTGAATGAAGGAGAGTAAAGAGAGCCATGCAGGAAGTCTCACCCACGGCACAAGCTCCGATTGGTGCTGATAAAGATCAGAGGAAATTTTTAAATGTACACATCGGTATACCGATATACCGATATACCGACTCTCCTATTTCATCGGCTGACATTAACCTATTGCAGATATATTGGTATCAGCATATATGTTCGCTGATATGTGCTGATATTTTTTTAAAACAGAAACTCAAATTTGTGATATATATTTACAGTGATATATATGTTTTATTTGATTTGAAGTTATTTATAATAACTAATAAGTGAAGTGAAGTTTAGTGTTCAGTGCACTCACCACATTTGATGGAACATATTCTATAATATGTATACATACTATGTTTATGTATGATACACAGTTCTGGTCAAAAGCAATGACATTAATTAGGGCTCCATTCCATTTAGGTTGAAGAGAGGCTGGTTCCAAGGGAGGTCACACTAAATCCTTGACCCTTTAGCCTGTAGAAGTTGTTCTTTTCTGATTTTTAATGCTGAAGACACATTTTCTGTATTTCCTGGTTGGATTTTAATAAAGAGATAGATAGCACTGATAAAACAACTAATCTTTTGGACAATACTATATATATATTAAGACTGACGGTCTTTTTCGTCTATTAATATCAATCCTTTAGACAGACAATATGAGAATGGTTGCACAGATTAAGAATCAATAATATAAGAATAGATTGATAAAATCAGCATTGCGCCTGGATATATTTTGTTGACTCGCTTTGGATTCTTCAGTGTGAATGGCCAACTTAATGTAGAAACTCTAATATAGAAAAATACCTCTAGTAGTTATACAAGTAGTGCAATTCATGCAGTATTCCAAAAAATTGCTCACAATTGCGTTACATATTGTATTGGCAAATAACTATATGTATATCCGTGCATGTATACAGTGTATATATATATATATGTATATAATTTCGGCAGATATATATCGATGTCGGATATTTCTTTGTCCCTTATAATTGGCTTTAGCATCGGACTCAAAAATCCAATATCGGCCACAATACATGACAAATTGCCACAGTTTTGGTTCTGACACCCGCTTCCATTTTGCATCTGTTTTCAAAACTCAGCTGAACTTTGAGCCTAACATATGTTATTGAATATAATCCTTCTGTTTGTATATGCAGAGTGTTGTAAAATATTTATGTAGTCATTAAGCATGGAATGTCCTATATTCCTACACAAAATGTACAATATATCATACGTGTGTTTCAGTGCTATGGGATTTTTGCAAAATATGTATTTTTTGTTGAATTCCCCTTTGTCCTTTCAATCATCGAGAATAAACTTCAACCCTGTCATGTAGAGGGCATCACTTTCGAACTGCGGCGGGTTTTACACCTTTCATTATAATGCGATCTGTGATGCATTATGGGGATGATGGCATCCAATGTCAGGACGTTCTGCCCGCACCGTGATCACATTAGGCAGACATCGCACCATTAAGACCGCGTGTCCTCTTTGTTCGATGGACGATTTCCATCCAGTTTTGTAATTAATAACTTTTTGCAACTCCTGATTCAAAGGAACATAATTCATGAAGAGTGAGTGGAGGTGGAAAGAGGAGGAAGTGTGTTGTTTTCAACAAATGGATGCTCTCTCAGGAAACTGTGTTCCAGATATAGAGAGTGCATTTACACCTGGCTAAGTGGTGTGTGAGATGGTGTGTCTCACTCACAATGTGAGTGAGACATTTGCAATGCGTTCATGTGTCTTCTTTTTTTCTTCTTTTCTTCTTCTCCTTATCTGGATAAAGACTTCTATGTAATTTTTAAGGTGTAAATGCATCCTGTGACAAACGGTGCTCCAGCTGTTTCCTGTCACCTGACAGATTCGTTTTGGAGAAGTCATTGAAACAGGTTGCCTTAATTTTTGAATGCAGACTTACGTTTAGGACACACAGATGAGCAATACTGCAGAAAGCCAGGTGATTCCAAACAATTTACAAAGTCATTCTTGCAACTTTGTTTCTGTAACAACGCCATAGTTGTGCGAGTGAGTTCGCGGGTCCAGATTAGTGAAGATAAATGTTTAAACGACGTGACCCTGCAGGCATTTAAACGAAACGCTGCCAACTTTATTTTCACTTTGTGCGAGCCACCTGTGTTTGGTCATAATTACCATGTAGATTCACTTTTCACACGCTGGGAAGGCAGAATGCTCAACACCTGCATGGCATCGGGGCCAGACAGGGAGATCGCTTCTTTGCATTCATTTAGTTTGCAATTGTTTCCACGATGTGGTAAAGGGGAACTGAAATCACTCTATTTTATATTAAATGATGTCCCCAAGCACGCACAATTACAACAACGTAGCCAACGAGCTCGGTGAAGGAGGAGGAGGAGGAGGAGGAGGAAGAAGAAGAAGAAGAAGAAGAAGAGAACATGGTCTTGCCATATCTCAAGACTCTGATGGTCTTTTTCGTCTATTAATAGCAATCCTAGAGAAAAACAATTCGAGAATCGTTGCACAGATCAAGACTCAATAATATAAAATATATTTAGAAAACCAACATTGCATTTTTATCTACTCGTGCAGCTAAATATTGTGCACCTGGACATAATTTGTTAATGCGTTTTGAATTTTTTAGTATAAATGGCTATTTTCATATCGAAACTCTGATACAGACAAATACCTATAGTAGTTATGCAAGTAGTGCAATACATGCAGTATTGCAAAAAATTGCTCACAATTGTGTTACATATTGTATTGGCAAATAAATATTCATATAATATTGTATTGGGAAAATTTTGGCAATGCCCTCTTCTCTTAGCCAGGCAGGTTGTAATGTTAGTAGATGTAAAAGTGGAGAACCTGAAGGCCCCACGTGTTCTATCAGACCCAAGTTAGTGTCGAGTAATTCACAATATCATACAGAGACAAATCAGCGGTCAAGAGGTGACTCAGGCGTGTCGACCTGTTGATCTTTTTGTGTGAGACACCTCCGTTGTAGTCGTCCATTAGCCAGGACTGCGACTTCACTGTGTTAAGTATCGCTCTTAAAACTTCAATACCGAAGCTTCTGAGTGAAAAACTTACACCTCATATAAACTCATCAATAAATGAAAGAAGAAGAATTTGATCGAGGCTCTTCCCCGCTGGCCTTATTATCCCAGCAGCACTTGAGTTTGGCCCTGCGTGTAGTCTGTCATCGCCAGGACAAACTGTGTCCACGCTAATTGGCTGAGAAGAAGGGTGTATGGAAAAATCTCGCGAACGAGGTTAGAATAGCAGAAACCCCTCAAAGACAGCAGGCAGCTTTAAAATGCCAGTGGTACGTTTATGTTTAAAGCAAGGTGGGGAGGGATGATGTCATATATTTGGTATTCTGAATAAAAAGGTTGCTTATTTCTGGGTGATTTGGGTTCTTTTTGTTGGTCTGTAATCGCCTGTAGGAGGGTTTTAGCAGCAGATACAATAAGACGGTGTCAGCCTCATAGCGGTGGTGCCGCGAGGCCACGCATACCCGCTCACTTATTTGTCTGTTCCCCTCTGCACACACCAGGCTACACTACAAATTGTGATGTAATTGGAATTTGTTCATGATATCGATTGCGCTGTGACACATTGGAAATGGTGTCGTTAAAGGAGATTAGTTATTGCTAAATCGGCTCTTTAATAAGCAGCAGATGAGAAATCACTCATTAGCGCACAGATACTATCAACTCCCGCTCCACCCTGTCAGCACGCCGGTCTACACGCAGGAAAACCACATTAGCCAACGGGTCCCAGGGGAGACCGGGAAGCAGGAGTAGAAAAGGCAAACCTGATGAACAGTTGATTGCAGACATATATAACACATAATTCAAGGAGTATACTGTGCAGGAAGGGCATTCGTTCTCAATAATGGTGATTTACGAAGAAATGTATGTTCACCAACCCACACTGGGCCCGGAGGCTTTGTTTAGATTTACTGCAGCGAGTTCATTGCAGTCGATAGAGGATCCTCTGCACTTAGCAAAGCCTCCGTATCCTCAGCCTCGGTCTGTTCGTCCAAACCTGCATGAATCAATATTTTTAACATTAGCATTGAACCAAAATAATCTGCAAAGTGAAAAACTTGCAGACTGCAATGAAAACTCTGCTGCTTGAGAGTTCAGCCTCTTTCAGTTCAGTCTTTTACTTTTGGACTTCATTTACTGCACAGTTGTCTGGGCTGCAATCAATTTCAGCTTTTTAAACTTTTTTATTTATTATTATATATTATTTTAATAATAATCAATTATTATAACTGTTTATATATGCAGTATATGAAGTACTGTGCAAAAGTCTTAGGGCACCATTAGATTTGTTGTTTTATCAATGCTATCTATCTCTTTACTAGAATACAACCAGAAAATACAGGAAATGTGTCAGCGTTAAAAATCAGAAAAGAACAGCTTCTACAGGCTAAAGGGTCAATGATTTAGTGTGACTTAAATGGAATGGAACCCTAATTAATGTCATTGCTAACACCTGTATCTGTCCTACTTTCATCACTATTTCCTGTCAGAATGACTGCTGGGAAAAAGAACAACAAACACCAGGTTTGATAGGGTGGAACAAGACTTTTGACCAGAACTGTATATAACTGTACATATATATATATATACTTATTGACTATCTGTTGAAGGTGGGGCCTGACCGATATACACGCCAATATTATACAGTGTACGTAAGTAGTTGAAGAATGCCCTTTTACTTTCTGTGACAGCAAGCTTATATGCTACATTAGCTTGCAAGCTAACCACATAGCTACCATCTCGTCAGCTGAGTTGAAGCTAATATGTGAACATCTTTGTCCATTCTGCCTTACAATGCTATGTTTTACCTTTAGTAGGAGGGAAACTAAAGCCTAATTTATTAAATGAGGCTTTAAATTAGACAGAATCATAGACAGAATCAACTAAGATATCTTGTCATGATGTGTAGCTAGCTTAGCTCTGTTGATAGTTTAGATCTGTTGATAGCTTAGATCTGTTCTGTTTGAGAGACCTCATTGTAGTGTAAATGTGATTTTTAACATCTTAACCCTTAGTTACACTCCTACTGGTGTGAAAATGTAGAGTTGTAAGCAGAATGAACTAAGGCCCAATTTGTACTCTGTAGATCATAGTGTATTGGCAGATATATTGATTAAGACTTTCTTAGTCCCTAAGTGGTGCTCTAGGACTGATGGTGTAGGGTTCTTACGCTTTGGTTCCGTTAAAGAAAACATAAAATTATATTTTAGGCTATCCCATATGCAGAAGTGGTGAGGACTCTTCAGCATGACACAGCGAGGTCCGTAACAAAATGCTTTCCTGAGATCGGTGTGTAAAAAACAGAAGGACTGGTCTCCAAGAAACCTGACCTCAACCCTAATGAACCCCTCTGGGATGAATTGGAACACTGACGGTGAGCCAAGTCCAGCTACGGCTGATTGGAAGCAAATCCCTGCAGTCATATACCAAATGCTGGTCGAAGTAAAAACTAACTGCACATCAATGCCCCTGGTTTTGGAACTGTAGTGGGTGTTCAAAAATGAGCTGTGGGGGTGATGATGTTCAGGCGTCGGAATGTTGTGCATGTATAAAATGTTGAAATAATAGCTTTTAAGGGAATTTGCTCATAACGTTGGTACTGTCCAACTTTACTGGTTTGGTTTTTGAGGTGAATGCATTTGTGGTCATGATGTCAGGCGGAGCTGTCGTCAGTTCTTGCAGAGGAAAGCAGCACCCTGCATATCCCTTTAAAAAAAAAAAAAAAGGTTAAAATTAACGATTACCATATCTGGTTTCCCATCCAGTGTCAGTGTTGTTATTGTTAAAGCTATTGTTAAAGTGACGGTATGAAGCTGGAGAATGCTAATTTTTTTTGGCGTGTTCTTTGTGTCTGTGGGTGGAAAAGCTGTTGAATTATTCAAAGGAAGATCCTTTGGCCAGTTTGACTAAAGACTTCTAAGAAGTGACTGCACTAAAAGAGGAACTATTTACAGTACAGGTGGCTATAAATGACACATTTATAGGGGGATGTCTAGACTCTCCCTTTGTAATATACCTGCTTCCTCTCAGACTTTAACGCCTCTCCACAAATTGCTTTCGTTAGCCTTGTACCTGAGTGCTACTCCTCATTTTTTCGCAAATCTCTGCAACTCGCTTACAGTCGCACAGACCCACCAAAAGAAACGAAACCTCTGTTTTTTTATTTTATGTGCTGATTTATTAATTTATTTATTTTTACTACTTTAGTGACTTGTGTTTGTACTCTGCACTCATTCCTAAGCCTAACGCCATTGATGAGGCAACAAAGGTTTTATTTTGCTCACAGAAGCCCAGAGGCTGCTTTCAATAGCTTCCATTAAAGGTTCAGATTACAAGGTGCAATAACTTTCACAACTCTTTGATTTTATCACCCCGCCCCCACCACACACACACAAAGTCTGAATCACTTAAAGCGATCTTAATCAAAGCCTCACTCAGTTAAAGCCAGCTGCTTGAGTTGACGAAAATAATTTATTAGATTTTCTGAGCAGCAAAGGCAAAAGAATCGTCAGATGCCAATCACTTCCTGTGATCTCAGGGTCATCGATATATGAGCGGTGCAGTCTGAGACCTGCTTTAACCTCTGCTCCTGCTAGCTGGAGGCTTATTAACCGGAGGCGTTTGTGAACAGCATCATTCAGTTTGCCGTCATGCAGCCCGAGGGCACAAACAATACTGACTCACTAATTGCGCCGATCCGTATTTCCTTGAATGTTGGCTCCCCTCGTGTTTAGTACTGAAGAAGAAGATAACAGACAGCAGGTAGAGCCGAGTGAAGTCTGAAAGTGATATTCTGCCAGGACATAGAATAAATAGATTTCAGTGGCGACCTTGACGAGTGTGTGTTGCTGCAGGCTTTGAAACTTCTCAAAGAAAACACTTAAGCTATATAACATGTTCCTGACATTATTTCTTGCAGTATATAAAAACAGACAGGTGCAAAAGAGGCTTGCTTTTGCAAAAACTCAGCGCCTAACCTGATAACAGATAAATCATTTGTCTTTCATCACAGTTTCACTTTAATCCTCATTCTTTCTTTTTTGTCCTGATAATATTTCCTCCGTGCTGTCTGTCTCGGTGTGTTTTGTTTTTCAGTGCTCGGTGGCCCAGAATCCCGTGGGGTGCTGAGAAAAATCAGTGACATGCTGGAGGTCATTATGAAGAGGATGGACACTCTGTCCAAACTGGGTAACACCACCGACACCCACAGGCTGGATGAGCTCAGCTCGGCCCTGGACAGGTAAAACACAGCTCTGCTTGAATTTTGTTCATACTATAAATAACGATGAAATGTCACACACCAAAAGCCTGACGAGCGGTCACTTCGCTGTTGGTTTTCGAATTGATTACAGCTAATGCAAAAGCCAAATCTAAGATAGTGGAACATCTTGGATCGCTCTGACAATTCTGTGGAAGGTATCATAGCAACTGCACAACCAGGGAACTGTGAAGAAACTAACTCGAGCTGCATTCTTCCCCTGCTGAAAAAGAGCAATTACATCGACTGTTTCAGCCAATCTCCCCCCGATACGCAATTTCCAGAAGGCGCTTGTTGGGAAGAGAGAGTGAGAAAGGGAAAAGGCTGTGGGGGAAGTGTGGACAAAGGTCAGGTCTATGCATTTATGCATTATGCATTTAATGCCCGAGTGTACCTCAGGCTCAGCTTGAGCCTGTTAACAAAATCCAACACGCTCCCATCGAAATTTCAAGCTTTTTAATTGCCGTGCTGTGAAATTCAATCAAGAAACGTTTATGATTATTGGATGACGGCACACTTTTCACCAAATGTAATAATTTCTGTTGGAAAACAATGCATTGTAGACTGGAATTGAAGATCCTTTTATATCTGTGCTGTTGCGTTGTTGTTCACATTTCAGTGCAAAGTGGAATTAGTCAATATTCATTTCTGTCCTTGTGCTGTTGATGAGCCAAATGATAGTGGAATATGAATGGTCACTCTAATATGCCTTAATATCTTTTTTAATGACCCGCCTACAGTTTTAGGGCCCTAATGTGTCCTCTAACATGCATAGTTACCACTCAGGGGTTGGCGTTTGAGTGAGCCATTCAAATCTATCTGAATCCTCCTCATGTTCAGTCAGAATAAAAAGGTGAGAGGGCACTCTGACCTGGTAAAAATGCAGATGTACCAATAAATCGCCATCCTGTGATGAGAGCCAAAAGCTTCATGAGCCATAGTACTTTGATGTTTTGTTCCACAGGCTGCATCAGGCTGCTGTAGCCATCTGTTTGGTAAAGTTTATTGCAGTCATACAGATGGTCCGCCTCATTCAGGGTAAAAAGAATACAAAAATGTTCCCTCCAGTTAATGTTTTTTCAAAATGAGGCAAGTCAGAAATTTTCATTTATATTCTGATGTACAGGCGATGATTATGTTCGGACCATAGCTAAAACAGGGAGATTTTTACACAAAACAGATTGTTAGTCACAGAAAAACTGATTTATTTATTTATTCTTTCTTTCTTTCTTTCTTTCTTTCTTTCTTTCTTTCTTTCTTTCTTTCTTTCTTTCCATCATAGCATATTCTTTATTTGCCAGTGGACAGCAAGACAGATCCTCATCAATAATTTATCCCAAATAAAAATAATTATTGCAAACAAATACACTCTGCTATGCTGTGCAGGTCTTTTGTCATGAAGTGTATCACAAACCTGACTGGATTACAGGTTTTTCCTGTTTTGAGCAAAATCCTTTATGACATGGACACACAAATAGGTGAGTATCTAATGTTGATGGAATGTGGTCTCCCGTTCTTCACAATTTATTTTATGGATCGTAGCACATTATGGCCCTGTGTGATTTGCTACATTTGTTTCCTGTTGAAGTGATTGATTGTGTATTGAGATATTGTATTATATATCTATTATTATTAATTGTTATTATTGGTGAGATTAAGGTAAGAGGGCCAAGTATTGATCCCTGTGGGATTCCATTTGCTGTGAGGAGTCATCATCTACATCTACAGTTGAAGATGTGATGTTGTGAATAATTCCCACGACTTTTCCTCAACAACTGGCGAAATTAGATGCATTTTTAAAAGGAAGAGAAAGGATATTTCTGGACGTTTCTGGACCTGTCATCCCTCAGGAGTGAATGGAAGTAGGCCCCAGGCTGTCAATTTCAATACTTGTTTGTTATGCTGTCCAGCACAAAATCACTCCATTGTTTTTGTGGATAAAGTAGCTTTACCCACAGTGGACCTAGAAACCTAGAAATATGTAGAAGCAATAATATTGTGTAACTTAACTTTGGTTAATGATTATGTTACTATATTCCATATGCAGTATTTTTGGTCCGTAGTAATTGTGATTATTATTAGTTTTGCCAGCCGAATATTCAATTATTTGAATTTGAAATTTGCAGTATCCCAGTTTTTTTCTGTCTTTACTGTGTATTGTGAGTCATGCTGACATGGCTGCCGTTCACATTGTCTTCCTCTTGCCAACAAAACACCTCCTCTGACGTCTAACACATAGTGAAATTATTTGTCTTAATATTTACCGTATATAATATTGGTGACAAATACACATTGACTGACCAGTGTTTGAAAAGGTGCAAATATCTATTTTTAGGTGACTTTCTTCTTGTTTTCTACTCAACATTGTGGACATTAGTGAATTTACATACCGTCATTTTACATTTGCTTGGTAAAATGGCCGTTGTCAACAATCTTTTAATTGGTCTCTCAAGGGCTCGACCAGAAATGTGACAGTAACAAAGGGCAAAAGTCTCTAAAATCACCTTGATGTGGATGACATTTGTCATGATAATATCGCTGGGCTCCTTTTTTTACTTCACTCAGGTTATTAAAAACTCTGTATGGCATGGGGGCAGCGTTGAGACCAGATTTGAGTTTGAGATTATCGGGTTTTCAGAAACTTTATCAGTACATCCAGTGTGCTGTTGAGAAAGTAATTAGGCCGGCCTTCTGCTTCTCAGTGGCCTCTCCTGGGTCACAGTCCCTGCAGTGTAAGTTTGAAATAGTGACTGCACCAATGAAAGCCTCTCTGCCTGTGCATGTGTGAATGTGGATGTGTGCGTGTGTACGTGCGTGCGTGTATGTGTGCTTTGCTGTGTATCCGTATGGATGATTTCCAATTAATTGGCGCTGACCCATTGGCCTTAAGGATGGGAGGTTTTGCATCCCGTCTCCTCCTGGGCACGATACGGTGAAATGCAACTGGCGCTGAAAAAGGATCATGTTAACGTATGCAAATAAGACGAGCCGGATTGTTTTCCCTTGACACACAATTACACATTGCTCCTATTAAATCGTTGCTTTATCACTCTAAGAGCTATAAACATGTTTGCGTTCCGACGCGGTGAGCACCATGTCACCCGACCTACTTCTTTTGAAGCACACTCAGGCGTTTCATCTTAAAATTTCCTTTCTCTGGCCATCCCTCCATCGTCTGGCACACTTTCTGCAACTCTTTTTGGTAGATTGATCACACGCAGACTCAAATACTGCAATAGTTGAGTAGTTCTCTGTAAACTTGGGTATACTGCGTGACTCCTCGCCCATCATCTCACTCACACACACAAACCTTCTCTGGGTCTCAAACCCGGCGGGTACAGCTCAAACTTTACCAACAAACCTCCACAGTACTCTCTGTTGCACTCCTTAAACTATTTTCTCCTCTTCTGTATCTGTACGATAACACAGAGATCTGTCTTCTTCCTCCTTCCAGATTTCTTCTGTCACATTTCATTGCACGAATCCATTGATTATTAATGCAGTCAGCTGCCTGCCGTGCATTTTGATGGAGTTACTGCAAACGCTAAAACTTCTGCTCTCCTTCCCAAGACGGTTCTTTGTCACTCAGAAAGGCAAAATTTGGGAACCTTTGCTTTCTTCTTCTGTGTTTGCGTCGTGTTGCACATCTTGGTTTTGGCATACAAAATGGGTCAAGTGTTTGTTGCTGAGACAGCTACACACAGCTGAATATGGAGTGAATTTTAATAAACTCCAGGGTAAAATGTGGCTGTGTTTCACGTTGCACATTTGCAGAAACACTTTGCCGCTGAATATATTACTCTTTTGCATCTTTCTCACCATTGTAAATGTTGGTCCATGCTTGTTTTGCCAACGCGGCTCTGAAGTCACAGAGGTCAAGTGGAGTCGTACGTATCTGCTAACAACCTAATTGTGGCGTTCTTTTTTTCTCCCATTTTGATATGCTGAGTCACTTTTTTATTCAACAAATAAATTATACATCAGTGTTTAAAAGCTTTTTCTATTTCACGCTCCAGCCGCTACACAATTAGCATTTCTTCCTCTTTTTCTTGCTGTGAAGGGTGGAAAACAGATATTACAGCAGAAAGGCGGCAGTGGAAGATTTCTATAGTACAATATGTGGAACATTTCTAGATATTAAGTTTTATTTGTTTGTGTGTGTGTGTGTGTGTGTGTGTGTGATGTGCACGATAAGGATCCAGCCTATAGGCCTTGTGGAACGGATCCAGGCCATAGCCCAGAACATGTCGGATATGGCGGGGAGAGTGGAGCAGATCCTGCAACGCAGCATGGCCAACCACAGAGGTAACACTTTAACTCTAGCATCACGGAGAGCACTGTGAAAAAGTCTTTGTCCACCATTAGATTTGTTGTTTTATCAATGCTATCTAACTCTTTATTAGAATACAAGCAGAAAATACAGGAAATGTGTCTAAAGTATTAAAAATCAGTAAAGAACAGCTTCTACAGGCTAAAGGGTCAAGGATTTAGTGTGACTACCCTTTAAACCTCTCTTCAACCTAAATGGAATGGAACCCTAATTAATCTCATTGATAACACCTGGATTTGTCCTACTTTCATTACTATTTCCTGTCAGTGACTTCTGGGAAAAAGATCACCAAACACCAGGTTTGATAGGGGGACCAAGACTTTTACACTGTACTGTGTACAATTTAATGCAATTGAAAAATTGAAATTGACACAAATCGACTCCCAGTAACAGGCCTATAGTGTGCGATGATGTAATTAACTTATCAAGGCGTGTGTACATCTTCAACTGAGTATGCTGCCTCCACAGACTCGCCTCGTATGTGTCTTAATCACAGTTTGGACCAAGTATTGAGTACATGTTGTGCCACACTGCATAGACGTTAATTTCTGGTACTTTTAGTCTAACCAGAAGCTACAATCCCAGCTGTCAAACGTGGATGCGGCGCCACACTTGAATGCACACTGTAATCTTACTTCCTGTTCATATAGAGTATGACAGGCAGTATTTACCACACATTACCCGGTCAAACCACACGCCTTGGTGTGAAGGGATTCGTCTGCTCCATTGTTGTTACATGACTACAGGATGTTTAAGTCTTGCTGATGTATTACCCTCTAGTTAGTGGTATACGGGCCTGTCAGCTTCAGCTCCCTCTATTAGCTTTCCCCGTCAATTTCATTTATCGAGCAAAAAGGATTACGAGAGTTCAAGTAATATTCTTCATCTGCAGTATTTGGCACGTTGCACTTAAAATAAAATAATATAGCAGATGAATTTTACATACTGGCTCATTAGATTATCTCTGAAACAGGAAGACGGTGTTGACAAAATGTCTAGCGTCATTTAACTGAGGCAGATATACTGGCTGATCTTAATTTCTGACACTGCAGCAGCAGCAGCCGCATTCATAATGAGAGGTTTGTCTTTATCGTGGTAATCAAACAGAATGGCTGGCAATTATTTGTCTGTGATTGTGCTTGGCAGGATGCTGGTAGAAGAGCAACAGCCGCTCTTTTAATTAGGCGCACCAGCAATGGGCGAGAAGAAAGATAGGGAAATGATGGAGAGGAGCAGGAGAGACGGAGGAAGAAAAAAAAAAGCACAGAGGGAGGGAGGGAGAGTCAGCTCAGCCACTGACGGAGGAAGGGAAAACTGGGAAAGAAGTGCAGGAAATAATTTTATTAATGACTCCCATGCAGTCTATCTTTAGTTTATTCAGCGAGAGGACTGGAACAGAGCCTTGGCCTCTCAGCAGGGGGGGCAGGTTTTCACAGGAGCCTATTAGCTAATACGACAGCCAGTCCGATTCACCTCGGTTCATCTCCAAAATCAGGAGGCTCTGAGGTGAAACACAGCAAACGCCCAGCAGGGTGAGGGTCTGCGTTAGACCTGGGAGACCTGGTGATTCATCTTATGCAGCTCGTACCAGCTACTACCACAGTACGATCACATACAGTTATATTGGATTGGATGGTCAGAAACAAACACACTGATCCTGTAATTGTTAGACCTCACCATCCTGTTCATTTATTTATTTTTGTACACCTCTCTTTTATGTGTTTATCTGCAGCATCAGCCTGACATACACACCCTCCCTATAAAATGCTGACTTCGTATCAGATCTCATGAAACCCTTTATTTACTTGTGCTGGTGTTTAATATGCTTCATAAATAATTGATGTATATTTTAATAGATTCTCTGCATTTTTTTTTTCTTTTTTTCCAGTGAGGGATGGAACATTAGGACAATGTGAGATTCCCAAAGACCCGCGCTATCCAGACTGCCCCAGTAAAATCGACGTGAGCATTATTATTTCACTTTTATGTTTTTCTTGTGTTATTTTTCTCTCGATGACTCACCGTAATTTCCCACGGCTAGGATAAGAGTGTGTTTTGAGATTGTTGGTGGGGAATTGCAAATTGCAACAAGGTACAGCAAATTGAAAGACACACATACGACACACATACACGTATCAACGTAATGCGTACAATATGAAACGAGCTTTAAAAATACCAATATTCCTGCAGGTGGAAGTATTTCTCAAGATATATGCAGTATTTTTTATGCACATACATCTCAAAAGATCTGAATTATAGCTAGACATGTAAAGTGTAAAACAGATGGGCATGTGTGTGTGTATACGCCAAGTTACACACCCCACCTCATGGGATGATAAATATAGTGTAGCGTAAGTATTTGATGTCGAGTATACAGCAAACAGAGCTGATAGAAAACGGGTCTGGCATCAGATGGAGCTCCAGAGATAAGTCATTACGGTGAGTATTTACTAAACCGCCTGCCGCCGGAGAGTTGAATTTTACATCACTGCAACACTGCGATTCCTCAGTTTTGCGAGGTTTTTACAAACACCGATGATGTTAATGAACACAGCCCAACATTTTACTCATCTAGAATAGATGAAAAGAATCCAATGTAGCACGCAAACTCTAAATCCTGCCTTTGTGGAGCTGAAAATGTTCTGTATTGACTCGTTTCTTGGAGGGAAACATTGTGCATTTTGTGTTGTCAGTAAAATAAGACTTCAGACGGCACTCCATGTTGCACTCAGGTGGAATGAGTTGGGAACTGAAGGGCCTCCAGAGCTGCAGCAGCTCACTCAAAACAAACCCGGGACTTTTGTAAAAATGCTCATCCTCCCCTCTTCCACTGTTTCCAGGGCATCCCGGCTCACCTCGGTAGCAAAAGCAGCCTTTTCACCTTTTGTTTATCTTGTCTGCCTCATTCACCTGAGAGTTAGCAGCTCAGCACAATACAGCAAGAAGTGTCTGTGTCAAAAAGTTTGTTTTAAGACATAAAACCACAACAAAAAAGTAGCCTTTGTCATTCTCTCATACAGTTCTTTGACTCTATAAATCTGTTTAAAACTTAACAATAGACTCTGCCAGATATCATAAACAAATAAGGCAAATTTCCATGATGAGCCGCAGTCAGAATTAATCTGATCTGTCGGACCACATGGCTTGAAGTCACAGTTACAAAGAGCCAGGTGTCAATTCTGACAGGTTGTAAGTGAGAACCAGCTTTTGGAACGTGAACATTCAGCCCGAATCCACAGGAAGGCTTTTTAATGTACTGCAAGGGAAATAAGATGTATAGAGACAGAGATTGGATTTCAATGCAAACTGTAAAATTGGATGTAATATAATGTAATATGTTGGATCATCATGAGGACCGATAGCTGCCCAATAAGTATCAACAGGTTGTATATTTACTCCAAACCAGGCAAGACTGCGGATTTTTAACCACATTATTAAAGAGGCTGATTGGTACGACAGCGTAGGCGGGCCACTATGGGTGAAAAACAAAACGAAATAAAGAGCCAAATTCTCCGACAAGAGGCATACTCTTTATAATCTCAGAGAATTTGGCTCTTTATTTCGTTTTTTTGAGAAAAACTATTCCATTCTATGAGTTCATAAATCTGCATGAGAAAACTTGGAAAAATCTTGGTATTGACAGAGGCACCGCGGAAAGCACACACTTTCTACATGTATAAACTCTCACATAAATATGATCACACATTCACACAGGTGGAAGTTTTTTAGCAGTGTGTGTGCGTGCTTTCAGTTGTGTTTGTCGAGTAACAGTTTTTTTCTTGACCTCATGATCTCAGAGAATTTAGCTCCGTGTTGTTTTCTATATTTTTTTATATATATATATATATATATAGTGGCCTTAGTACGCCGTCATGGATGAGAGTTGATCTTTTTAAAATTTTTGTCTTTTTGCAAACACCTGAAAAAAATAAACTGAAGTTAAGTTATGAAAATGCGCAGTGATTCAATATCTAGTTCAAAGTTCATCTCATCAGGACCAAAATGAAGGTGACGTCTTTTTTTCTACCATACGTCTTTGTGAGACGTCTCTTTGTGTCTCCGTGTGTCTTCCAGTGGATGCGTGCTCGTTGGACATCCGACCCCTGCTATGCTTTCTACGGTGTGGACGGCTCCGACTGCTCCTTTCTTGTCTACCTGAGTGAGGTGGAGTGGTTCTGCCCCCCGCTGGTCTGGAGGAACCAAACCGCTACACCCACGTTCAAGCCTCAGCCCAGGAGACAGGTACAGGTACCATCTCGTATCATCAAAGAGATAAAACAGAGCATCTTCAGATTCGCCAGTCCAAACTCACACTGTGCATCTGATGGTTTATTTCTAGTTTGTCTGAGGTATACTGGCAGTATGTGTGTGTCTGTGGGGAACGAACACACACAGATATTCATTTCAGTTTTACACACAATGAAACCACGAAGCACAATTTACACAAATTTAAGATTTATAAACTTATTTTACCAATGCCATATTTGATAATTCATTATAATTCATAATTTTAACAGCCGGTTTCTGTTTCCCGCAAAGATCCCCAAAAATCATCACCATCATCATCCTCCCTGCACAATGAACGATTTGTAATGGAATAATCCTGACTTTGTGATTGGATTAATATGAAGATTTCTTATCAGATTCAGCTCAAACCAGGGTCAAATTTGTCACACAGTTGGGAATTTAAGCCGATTTTCACACTTTGTATAATTTATTTCAGTGTTGATGTAATGGAAGTTCCATTACATCAACACTGAAATAAATTATACAAACTCTTTTTGCTATCACTTGAAATCTTTCCACTTTAATTCTCGTGGGATTTATATCTTATATCAAATCCTCCACTCACAAACCTGACTTTCTGAGATTCTCTTTTGGTACCTTGGTCCATTTTTTTTTTCTTCCAAAGACGCCGTGCTCTGAGAATTATTCGAGAACATCTTTTCACAACTTCAGTCTTGTTCAATATTTACCGTCCCGTTTCTCCCTGGTGACTCACTGGCTCTACTTTTGGGTTTTGTGACGAGAATATGAATGCACGCGGAGTGAGTGAGTGAGTGAGTGAGTGAGTCACAGCTGTCATTTTGCAGATTATTTTCCTTGCCGTTGCAAGGTTTTCAATATTAGCAAAATAGCAAACAAACGTGCATTGTTTACAATCCAACTTCAAGGTCTGTCCAGCTCGTCATCTCCGTCTTCCTCCTCAGAGTGCTGTATAGCCAACACAATTGATGCTTGAGGTGTATTCACTGTGTGACACTACCGTCTGTTCTAATTACACGAATCTATTCACTGCGGCTAATCCCACAGCTCACCCTGGATGCTCTTCATTTTGCTTTTCTGTACACTACTTGCTCTTGAGAGCAATAATTCACCTGCGCTGGGAAAGTACAGTACAGCTGTGAATATTGATTTGTCTCCACTTTATTAATAACGCGCGTGTCTTTAGGAGCGATGTGAAAAGATTTTTTGTTTATCCTCCGTGCTGATTAATATTCGATTGCTGCTTTTCCTCTGTGATGCAGGGATTATATTGAGGAGAGGAGGAAATCTAAAATGAAAGCTGACTGTGATGCAGGATTCCTTCCGACAGCCTGTCTGAGCACCCGGGCCCCAGGGCCTCAGCGTGTAACAGGATATGACAGTGGTGTTCTATAGAATCTAAACCGTCTCCACTCACTTACATTGCTTTGCCTTGTATAAGACGTGCGTATAATGTGTCATCATTCTCCATCAGTGCGGAGATTTGCTTCTGGCCAAATCCAGTCTGTTGGTCGTCAGACTGTTCGGGAAATTCAACAATTTCAACTGGAGAATCTCCATGAAGGAGAGAAATGACAGACAGAGCTTTAGCACTTTGGCAATCCTATGTGTACGTTAAGGGATTATCTGAAAATTTAAATTCCAAAGTTCTGAAGAGCCAAACACAACAACAATAAGAAAACGCAGCAAGAATGAGAAAGCACAAAAATAATACGAAAACAGAACCTTATGAAAACGCAAAGACATCAAGAAAGTGAAAAAAACAACACTTAGCGAAACACAATGCATCGGAAAAGAAACGATAACAAGAAAATGTTACTGTGTTTTCTTGTTCTTGTTGTATTCCCATAATCCTTCTACGTTTTCTCAATGTTTTTTTGTTTTCTTGATTTTTTTGAGCTTTCTTAATGTTGTGTTTTCTTAATGTTTTTTGCACTTACTCAATGTTTTCGTGTGTTCGTAATATTTGTGTGTTTTCTTAATTTTGTGTTTTTCTTAATGTTTTCATGTTTTTGTAATATTTTGAGTTTTCTTAATGTTGTTGTGTTTTTTTTACGTTGTCGTGTTTTATCATTGTTGCTGTGTTTTCTTAATGTTTTAATGTTTTTGCAATATTTTTCGTGTTTTCTTCATGTTTTTGTGCTTTCTTAATGTTGTTGTGTATGGCACTTCCAGGCCACCGTACGTCTGTATATCTCTGCCTTATCAAGCTGTTTTCCGTTGCTATAAACTTTGTACCTTCCACCCCAGCCAGGCTCTTAGCAGCAGTATAATCCTTGAAGAGTGACTGCTTTGCTTTTGTCCTCCAGGCTGTTTTCCAGTCTGACGTGATGGCTCTGCTGGAGCAGGTGGGCACCGGCAAGGAGTCTCTGAGCTTCATGAAGAGGCGCATACGCAGACTGGCCGCACAGTGGGCCTCTGCTGCTCGACGGCTGGACGACAGGTTCCGCAACCGCTGGAGAGAGCAAAAAAGGGTGAATCTATTTCCACGTTCATATCAATGTGTGCTGGAGGATGAAGGTGGAAGATAAGAGAAGAGCCGTGTTTAAGCTGCATGGTTGCACACTGCTGATGATCGGTCTCTGGGAGAGTTTATCAGATTTGGCAGATTATCTCCTGAGATAACTGCTCGCTCTATCTCCTAATATGGAGCAAATGCAGCGTCCTTAAATGCAAAACGCCTGGATAGGTTACCAGAGCAGCTGTGACATTTTGTTGGAAAAACTTTTCCGTCGGCAGCTTCCGTGTGACCGGCAGCAGCGGCGTGCGTAGTCGGTAAAGGAGAGCGAGCGTAGATTGGCTGTCGTGCACTTTCACCACTGACATTTATAGGGACATTTCCCCAAAGTCAGCTCCACACTCTGGTATTTGTCTAATGAAATGGCACTGACAATGGGAAAGGAACTGGCTGATCTGGAACTTAGGGAGATACTTGCATATGTGGTGAAATGTCTAAATATAGATCTGGAGGAACATTCATCAGATTTAGTCGGATGTTAGGGGACAAATTCTACGATTTTCTCATGTTACCATTGGATCCACTGTACATCAAGTTGTTTGTATGGCCCAGTATCACATACAATGTCTCAAAGGGCTTTACAGGCCCACATAACGACAACAACGACCCCCGACCCAGCCCAAAGCCCTCTATGAAGACATGGAAAAAGTCCCCAAAAAAACCTTAGCATGAGGGAAAAAGAGAGGAAATGTCCGGAGAGACAATTCAAAAAGAGATTCCCTCATCTAGGATCAAATAATTAATGACATGGAAAGTCAGTAACAATGTAAGACAACCTCAAGTCCACATAAAGGTGATCAAAATCCTGATCGGGAAATTCAACCAGAGAGAGGTCAGGGTGGGGTCATAGCATCCAGCTGAGATGTGGTGGGATAAAATCCTGGTACCCAGGAGTCTGATCGCTGCAGGTCCGGACAGGTCGTCTCAGATGAAAGACCACATAAGATATCCACATATCTGGAAACTCTGAGGACGGGGGACTTTGGGGACACTCTGCTCCAGTACAGAGACGGTCTTTACTTCCTGTAACAATGAACAATTAAGCTAAAGTGTATGAGAATAAGTATGTTTTTAAAGGAGATTTAAAGATGGTGAGGCTGTCAGTCTATTTGATAGCTGCAGGGCATTTGCTCCTTTGTTCCACACAAAGGGAGCACGGTAGGAGAAGACTTTATGTCCGCAGGATTTTGTCTTTACTCTTGGGATAACGAGTACTACAATCAAACCAAGCTGGCCTCAGATTGTGCGATTGTGCAGACCTGTGCCATTCTCTGTTGTCCCGTTTTACCTGTTGACGCTCATGCAGAGGATACAGAGACTTGTAGGATGATGAATTTCTGCAGCAAATGTGGCTGCTTGGTTTTTCTCTTCCACAACACAAACAAGAAACACCTGCTGTGAAAAGCCCAACAGCGATCAGTCCGCATATTTGGGAACACAAAATGCAAAACACATCTCTTTTGCCTGCAGAATGTTAAGCTTTAAAGCTGTAGTTCGGGTTTGGAGTCCATGCTGTATGCCTTTATGGAGCAATTGTTCACTTTCTATACAGATTTGGCCCAGAATGAACGGTTGTTTTAGAGCTACAGCGCTCTACTTTTCCCTCCAAAACGACTTGATGATTTCTTTCCTTCACTGGTCAGTCTCTAATAACTTTTTTATTTGGCAAAATCAAAACCATAACAAGCTTTCCAAATGCCTGCTGGGGAGAGGCGCGTGTTTATGGTAATGTAGTATTTGACGGTAATGGTTGGGATCCATGAAGCACACCCTTTGGTCCTAGCTTGTATGGCTGAAAACACACACGCAGCATCCAGCAGGAGAGAGAGAGATGTTTGTTTTTGCCTGCCTCCTGCTCTTAGTGTGCAGCCTACTGTGCTCCCAGCTTTTAGTGCAGAGCCCGTATTCACCTCCTACTTTACCATCTCATACCTTTAGCACACACTTCGCTTTGAATGAGCCGGGTGGTTTTCTGTAATGTAACACCTTAACGTCAGAGTTTTATCCAGTTATTTTCACCCGTGTAACTATTAGACACAGCTTTTAGACACATTAGACACCAGTTTGCATGTTTTGCTTGTGTATTTGCACAGGTGAGATACAAGTAGTCATGCATTCCCTGAAAAGGAAAATTGTTGTCCTCTGTCCCTTATAAATTAGCTTTTGGTCATTTTCACATTCGGAGTCTGGCCTTTCTTATTTGCTGCTATTATTTTTGAATTCACTCATATCCCAAAATGTTACTTCACTGTGTCATTTTTCCTCTTGTGGCGTTTCGGTCAACGTATGATGACCCAGTAACTGTACGAACGTGCGTGCAGATGTCTGAGTTGTTATATGTGCTTTAAATGTGTAATAACACAGCTTTAACATAGAGCAACAGGGGGAGGGGTAAGGATGAAATGCTCTCCGTTTGTTCCCACGGCGATCAGTGAGGTAATAACCAATATTCTTCAGTCCCAGCAAACTCTTGTAGTAATGAAAAAGCAGCTTACCAGCACAATACCACCATGTTGCCATAGTAACATTACCATAGTAACATGCTTTGGTTGTCAGTTTTAAAAATGTGCTCTCACCTGCTGCAGAACAACCAAGGGTTCATTTGGAATCAGGGTACGCTTTGGTACGCTAATGCTGAGCCAAAAAAGAGAGATACGTGGAACGCTCCCGTCGCCATGGTGCTGATAACAAACTGTGAGAAAGAAATTATTTTGCAAAATACATGCAGATCGTCCATCTTTGTTCCTTGTTTGCAGTCATTTTTCTTGACTTATTGCTCACTTTTCCCCCCAGAGCTCACTTCCATATTGCTTTCACACACATGCATGTCTCAATGCTTATGTTTGTGTTGAGTGTGTGAGCGTCTCCTCCGGGTTTCAATTTGCGGGGCCCTATTTAGCCGATTTCTCATCGCTCCCTTGACATCAAGTGCCACCCACTACACAGATATATAGCATACAGCAGAAGGTGATAATGCAAACATAAACCTAACATTAAACAACGCAAGAATTAATGAGGCCCCTCTCAACCTGGCTGTTCGCGAAACACACACACAAACACACACCTACACACAGTCAACCATCAATGGGAAAACTAAAAGCTGCCATCAGATTACAAATGACATCATGTCTCTCATCTCTCCCATTCGACTTTTAAGTCCCTCCTTCGCTTCAGTATGGTTCGATCCATCCTGCTTCAGTTTGCCCTCAGCAGGTCAGATTTCGTTTTAGCCAGATGCACAGTAGAGAGTGTTTCACGGGAGTTGTGTTGGTGTGAGCGCACCGCCACACTTTTTTTTCCTCAGTACTCAGTCAGATATATTAAAACTCTGACATCACTCATTTGTGCCAGTTATCGAAATTTATTCATTCCAGAACGTGTGAATCTTCTGAAGCATCAGAAATAGCCGCGGTGTGTTGGGGATTCTCTGGACCAAAACACAGACATACACACACACACACACACACACACACACACACACACACAAAAAAGCAGAAATTGATGTAAGTGCATGTCTTGATTTCTGCCTCCAGATACTGGTCCACGTTGGTTTTCTGACGGAGGAGTCTGGGGATGTCTTCAGTCCCAAAGTTCTGAAGGGGGGTCCTCTGGGTGAGATGGTGCAATGGGCCGACATCCTCACTGCCCTTCATGTGCTGGGACACAACCTCAAGATCTCCGTGTCTCTGAAGGAACTGCACGGGTAAGTGGAGAACTCCCTCCTCTTCCTCTTATGATTTTTAAGCTGCAGGCAGTGTTGCTTGCAGAGGGTTCCTCTAATCCGCCTCAATTATGCCAGACTGACTGGGACGTCTGTGCATCATCCTTGTGCTCTTTGCTGTAGCAGCCCGTCAACATAAGCACGTCTTTAGCTTATTTACCGAATCCCTGCGCTTCATCGCTCAGCCTTAATGCTTCATTCGCATGCTGTCGGATGCACACGCTCCCTCCATCACCTTTGGCCGCGCGCAGATAAGCTATCGCCCCGGCCTGCGGACCGATGTTTCAGCC
>OMNV01029155.1:18084-46652 GCA_900303265.1 Brotula barbata | reverse complement strand
CCGCCGATAACGGGCTCGTCTCCAGTTATCAGGGGCGTAAGTGCATCTGACGGTGGTCGCGCGTACGTCAGTGTACACACTTCAAAGGATGGTTTCATCTGGAGAGATAAGGCTATTGATTGTCACACTGCTGAGTTGCAACAGGAAGAGTTCAGGAAATAGACTGATCCAGACATTTTCACGCTCTGTGGTCAGGGAAATGGCAGTGTAGGAGACTTCACTGGAAGGTGATTATTTTCTGCCCAGTGGGTGGCAAGAAGCTGGAACAGAAAAGGCTGACAACGTTACCGAGCAGCTTACTCGTGGCTATGAGGAAGACGCACGTGCATCGCTAAGAGCAGATATGGGAGAGCGCCTAGGTGGGATAAAGACAGCTGCTCCTGTTGTATGGTCTGTCTCCACCAAGAGCACATTCAGGAACGTTTAGGGATTCTAACACACGCTCAAAAGTGGCTGGCGAACTAGACGACTAATATTTTCCTCCCATGTATTCGCTCGTCTGTGTACGCTTCAGCAGACAGAGGAACCGTCGGATGAGATTTGATGCGTATGTGTACATAAGTGCGCGCTGGCATTTCATTAAGACAATATTGGGCCGTATTCATCTGGAAATGGAATTCTAAGCCTCCGAGTAAAATATATCGGAGGGGCTGAAATTGAAGCCAATTGGATTTATCAGACCCGGTCCACATTCCCTCTATGCTCACAGGCACACAAAATATGACCCGTGTAGATATTCCAGTCTTTTTATGGCCTTATCTTCTTCAATTGGCCAGCAAATGGCCGATGCTGAACATCCATAAATTCCTTTTCTGTGACTATTAATGAATAGAAACGGGAAGCATTTCTCTCCACCGCTCACTCGGAGTCTCCCACGCACTATTAAATTGACAGAGCGGTATGTGGGTAGAGCTCCCACAGATATCCCCAGGCTTACAGTATATCTATTTTCATTTCCTACTCTTCGTCGTCTTCTCACCCAGGCCTTGGAAGCACAGCAGGAAACCCGCTGTAGTTCTTATGTAGACAGACATCAGTGTGCGGGTGGGGCCTCTGCAGGAGAAAACAAAGATAGTGTTTAAAATAAAGAGTGCAAAAAAAATGCGGATGCAATATGTTGTTGTGGTCAGAAAAGAGATGAATTATACCACGCAGGAGAAAACGTGTGCGGAAGTCTTTGATTTAGAGGAATATTACGTTAAACTCTCACGTGTCGCATGTGTCTGTTCCTACTCGATTACTGGTACTACATATATATTACCGAACCTGACTTCTGGATTTCTTCTTTATTAGCCGTGCAGCACTTCGCCTGTCTGTGTGTCTGTTTGAAATTTCCTGTTACCCACTTGCTCATTGTACACTGCACAGCAAGGCTCAGATATCGGTAATTATAATAACGTGACCACTTGTAGAGTTTATGTTGCTCAAAATTAGTGCACACCGGGCTCTGTAAAACTCAGCTCACACACAGCATTGGACACATGAGACCGGTGCAGCTGTCGGTGTGTGTGTGTAAATCAAAGAATATGTCAGAGATTTCATTTTGTTCTGTCTGTCTTTACTAATTTGCAGCTGGAGAAATGATCAGTCGGTGCGTTACGATGCTTCTAATCTATGATTCTAAGCTATGAAAATCAAAACACAATGATGGTAATGGACCGTCTAATAGCTACCAGTGTGCTAGAGCAAATTGTTTTATAATTTTAAAAGCATTTGATTGCTATCAGTGCGAATTCAATTTTGAAATATTTTTCTGGGTAAACCATCAGCACTCTTCTACTCATTTTCATGATAATAATATTATTTTAATGCAGCCAGTAGAAAGTTAAATGACAACATTTGAAACGTGAGGATGTGCTCCTTTGTGCACTTTAATATAATAAGAATTGTAATGTTTAATATAAAGTAATCATTAGTTACAGGCGTGACATGTGATACAGAGTTTAAAATGCAGGCCTTTCCACTGATTAAATTTGCACCGAAATTAAAAGCGTTGCGTTGTTGTAGTTTCTTGTACTTTGTTAAAATAAGTGATGATTGCACTGTAGAGTGAATTAAATGGAGACAGTAAGGGAAGAAGTTCAGTCTCTGTCTCTGTCTTCATCTGTGTTAATTGAGGTGGAGTCTCCATTGGCCTCCATCAGTACAGGGAAGGCCTACAGCGGTGCATAAGACACCAACAGCTGTCACTTCTACTCGGGGGTCTTCCCTTATCTCTTCCCTGAGCCACATGGGTAATTAACTCGATATCAACACCTGTGGAGGGAGTGGGTAATGTGAAAACGAAGAGTGAATGTAAATGTAAAAAGCGGGTGGATGGAGTTAATGAAGGGAAAGAGTGGTGTCATCGAGTGTCTCCATGCTCTGCCCTCCAACCACAGCACTGACTGACACTACACGCTCACATGATTGTCTCTGTTTCCTGGTTTGAGGTGAAAAAAACGTGGTAGTGCTTGACACAGGTGTTTTGCCAACGGCTTTTCTCAGTAAATGATGTGTTGGTGAGCCGCTGCGGATTCGACTGAGTGCTTTCATACACCCAACAGGTCATTTCACTCGGTATTTGTTTTTCTGTCACTCCCACAGATATGCTTGATCCAAATAATCATTAGAAGAACCTGCCAAATCTTCATCTGTCTATTCATCCACGACGTGACCACACTTATGGGTTCAAGGCAGCGAGAAACAACATCAAAGCTGCTTCTCTGCAAAACTCAACAAATTACCTTCGGAGCCTTGTTATACTGCCAGTATCCCTTTCTTCATAAGTGCTGATGCGCCGTCGCTCACCAGCCTTTGTTTCAAGGATGAAAAATGTAAAGTCGATATAATTAAAAATAGTTTGTCTGGGAACAACCCAATTTAGACAGCTGCACAGGGATGGGGATGGCGGTAATACAGCAGATATCCGCCGGGAAGGGGACCAGCAGGATGGACACCAGGTCATAACTTCTTCAATGAGAGACTAACAAACCAGCTTGTTTTGTACCAAAATGGATTTTTAAAGACAACACAGTTCTGGCTAATAGGACAAATATTGCTGGATTGCAGAGGTGGGGTGGGGAATATCACCAGGAGTATATGCAAACGGCAAGGCAGGGACATATTTGTGAGATGAAAACAACCTGGCGGTTAAAATCACGGCTCCACTTACCACATTAATAAAGTTGTTTTGAATCAAGGTTATGGTTTAACATAAGTGGGACATCGGCAAGCTTGTTTAATAACATCAAAGTCTGTAGACATGAGGAGAAGGAGGAGGAGGCCAGCTATGGAGATCTGCTCATAATACACCCAGATAACAAGGAGAACACATGCAAATGCAAGTCCTGAGATTTGGTTGTCATGATTCAGAAAACTGATTCTGAATACAGAAGTTTGAGTCTAATGCAAAGGGGCCTGTAAGACTACAGGAAGACCTGAAAACACAGTAATCTAATCTAGGTCTCAGATGCAGTGTATGTGAACATCATTGCTTTTAGGTGATCTGCAAGATAATCTATAATCCAGGTAGATAGATAGATAGATAGATAGATGGATGGATGGATGGATGATGGATGGGTGGATGGATGGATGATGGTTGGATGGACGGATGAATGAAGATAGATAGATAGACGTGCTGCAATAATCATTTTCATGAGCTGAGTAAAGAAATGAACTGTTTTTTTCTCTCTCTCTGCCGCCATTGAAACTAATGTCTGTGATTATGTAAGAGACGGGTTCAGACACACTTTAACACAGACCGAGACGAGGGCGAGAGAGGAGAAATGACACTGCAGGTCTCCTGCTGTGAGAGAGCCAAGTATTTGATCATAACTGAAACAACATCTGAGTTTGTGTCTCTCTCAAGTGGTCCATTGTCATGCCAGACACCGCTGCCTCTGCCAGGCAGGTTCAGGAACACAGTCGCATCATCTGCGCTCTCTGCCCGTGTCATTTTCCTCACACTGTGAGCCTTCAGTAAACTCCTTGCCCCCAGCCTCAGCCTGAGGGCTCCAGCCAATCGAGCCAATTCCCCTCACTGCTGGGCATATCCTCACCAGCTTACAGAGCCAGCTACAGCCTGCCGAGGCCCTTACACCGCCTCGGTTTTCCCTTTGACCAAACTGGAGGGCCGCCATAGTGCCGATGAGCAGCTGTGACATGGAGAAATTGTGCCTGATGGTGGCTGTCAAGTGGCTTCAGGAAATCTATGCAAGTCTTCCACCTTTGTTCCTCTTCTTCTTTTTTTTACACTCCTCCTCTCTCTTTGAAATTTCAGTGGGTTAGTCATACATACACACAGATAGAAAGAAAGAAAGAGAGAGAGAGTCTGTGACCTGAGTTTCTGCAGCTCTGGAACACCCACACATAAACCCCTTTATATTCCTGACAAAGTCCTGTTTTGTGAATGAACCATGCAGTGTGTGTATATATATATATATATATATATATATATATGTCTATATATCAGGGTCTTTACGAGGCACAGGTGGACTGTGTTGTTTCATTATGGAGTTTGGCTGCGTACACAGAGACACTTTGAGTGTGGAGAATTGAAATAGTGCCTGACTGAAAATGCATTTTGTTTGTGAAATTGCTGAAGTGGCGTCCTGCTGATTGATGAAACTGCAACCTAAAGCAGCACCGGCTGACACTGCCTTGCTCATTATCCCATCAGTTGGAGGGAAACTGGCTGCTATTGTGTTTTTGCATGGGTACGGCGCCAACTAAATATGGTAGGTATGAGGTCATCAGGGTCACATGGAGGATGCAAAAACATGATTTGTGCGCATTATGAGCTACACTTACATATATAGAGGCAAAGGCATCCTGTCGGTTTTATATAGTCAAACAATATTTTGATATCGTCTCCTTTTTTAGTCATTTTGTAAATCCTATCCAATTTTTCTCTGTTAAAATTCTGTTTTTCCCTTCTAAATAAATTTCATCACTCTGTCAATATAACCAAATTAATTCAACAGCAGGTCTGGATTGTAGATTTTTCTACATGTTGTCAGTACACCGTGCTGTTTTTGAACTGTGACATTACTCTTATGTACTGCTGAGGTTTCACAATGCAGCGTAATGAAGACAGATATGCTTGATTGCATTTCCTGAAACGACGTGCGCCTAAAAGCAGACGACTCCGGTGTTGTGCTGTGGTTTACAAATTAGCATTTCTTCTGTCTCCAGTTTTTGTAACAAAAATCTTTTGGGGTTTTTTTCTCGTGTGGGCTAGTTTATGTCACTTTTTTTTTTTTTGTCGCAGATCCTTAATGTCATTGTTCTCAGGATGGAGCAGCTTAAGCTTTTTATAACAGTGAGTCAGTGATCGGCAGGCAAGGCAACAAGAATGAATGTAAGGTCTGAGTGCAAGTCACACACATGGACAACCAGTCAAGTATGCTTTGAGTCACTAGAGGATTCTATTTGTTTTTGTTTTAGCCTATTAGCTTGTCCATTGTTGATCTGTAGAGGGACACCATTAGCCTCGTCTTTCATTTCAATACATTGATGTCCTTGGTAACACCTTTACCTCTTTGAGTCTTGGACCTATTGTACCATACTTGAGATGTTATTCATGCACTTAGCCTTTCCTCTGTGCTTCACTTTCGCTAATTTTTACCCGATGGTTATTCGAAGACTTGTTTCCAGGTTTTTATGCCTCGTCTCTCACCTGTGTGCAGGTCTTTAGGAGTCCCTCCTGGAAGAGGAAGCTGCCCTTTGACCGGCCCGCTGCCGTTCGACCTCATCTATACCGACTACCACGGCCTTCAGCAGATGAAGCAGCACATGGGTCTTTCGCTGAAGAAGCACAAGTCAGTCCTTTTACGCACTCTTCTGCTTCTCTCTCTCTCTCTCTCTCTCTCTCTCTCTCTCTCCTGGTTGTTTTAGGTAAAGTGTTTGTTTGTTGCATCGGTAATCGCCTTAGACAGTGAAACACCTCGCTAATGACTTATTGAATGATCACTCGTATAAGCCTGTAGCATCGCTGAGCATCAGCAAAATTGTCCCTCCGGGGGTTCCCATTTGACCCGAGCACAATGAAGCAACTTGTTTAATGTCACTGCCTTTTCCTCGGTGTTAAACAGCCAAACTACAGCATCTGTTTGTTTCCTATTAAACACACAGTAGGAAATTCAAAGCAGCTTCTCTCGTTAAATTGCGTTAGTTAGTATGTCGTAAATCCAAAGTAGCAGAGATTTGCCTCACCGCAATGCTTCATTTTTGAAGGGAATTTACAAACGCTAAAGATGATGATGAGCACAGCTGTAGTTCAGGGGATTTTGAATGACATGGTGCTGATGTCGCAACATGGACGTGAGGAAGAGCACACAGGCTGTCCGACCGTGTATTGTTTCTGTCTGAACAGTTGTTTAGTCAATAAGGAATGAAAGCAGACAAATTTGGGAGATTTTACGCCATCCTGACAACTCAGCTCGCTCATCATAGAAATATTGATATAACAATGTCATAAACAAATTATTCCACATTGTGCCGGATTGCCTTGAACTTGCAAAATGAACTCTTTTTTTATCATCTAATGTAATTCTCCTGACGGAGCTGCAATCTCAGCAAGTCATCTTTTTATTTAACCGACAAAAACTGATTAGCAACTATTAATGTAAAATACATATCTGAAAGAAATATATTGAAGAGTTTGTTTTAAAAACAGATTTGTTTGATTAGATAAAACTGTGAAGACAGACTTTTAGTACCCATTCTAAATAACCCTTTTATTTATGTTGCTTTAATGCATTAGATTTTATTACTATTGCAGTGAATGCATAATTAAAAAAGCATTAAAAAATGTTTTTATCTGTTTTTGCAAATGAACCTTCATATACATGTATTTTGAAAAAGGTAAACAAGTAAAATATTAAACCCTTTTGAAAACAATGTAATATCAAAGGAGCGTTTCCACTTCAGATTATAATGTGGAGCATTATTTGTCTGGATTTCTAAGTGTTTATCGCATTGTGCTCCAGATGTATAGGGAAAAACTTGGCTGCAGCCTGAGGTAATTTACGATCATTCATCCTGAGCATTTTGAATTGCATTGTGAATTTGGTTCTAGGCCCTGGCAGCTCACCAAACAAAGTCTCCCCTGATTACCGTCAGAATCAGTCCGAGTTCAGCGTCTCCATCAGAACCGTGGTCCTCAGCAGCCAGGAGAGTGATTAGGGATGCAGGGCGCTGGGAAATCTTCTCAGATCAGATTACATCAACTGATTTCCGTCCCAGTCCGTATCCTGACTGCTGATAAAGTGGTGGCATAATTATATTTACACTTTATCTCAGGCGGTTCTTTGTCAACTAAATGCATCGTTTGTCCTTTATGCCGCTGGAAAGTCAACACAGCAAGACAAAAATATTTAATGAAGTGTTGCAGCAAACCCTTAAAGATTTTAGATTTAGATCGCTTGTCAAGTTTGTATTGTAACGTATTAGGAAATGTTTTCCTATCGCATCCTTTTTTTTCTGGTTATCTGTTGACTGTAACTTGATTAATGACATTTCTTTAGTTATTTTTTGGTCTTCAAGGATCAATGTTGGACCTTTTTCCACCAGGACAGAATTAAAAGAAATGGCAAAAATAAGACTCAGAAGTATGAGATGAAAACTTGGATTTTTGACTTTAGAAACTCGTAATGGGAAAACAACTTTTAAATGTGTGGATAGATTGAGCCTGTGCCCCAATACACCGTATCTCATAGTGATGACTTTCCAAGGTTGAAATCTGGAGTTTTCATCTCATAAATTTCAGTTCTTTGTTGAAATTTGGACATTTTATTTGTTTCTATCCTGGCCTAGCCTGAAGTAGGGTTCCATAGAGGTCTCCCCTGTTTTACTTGAAGCAATAGTCCTCAACGTTGATGTAAAATCACTGCTTAAAGTAGCATATGTATTCTCTGGCTAACATATGATTGGGAGAACACTCGTGATCCATGTCATTGGCTCGGATTCAGCAGCGATGACTGCTGTGATCTATTCTAGCCGGAGGCCCTGATGGCGCTAAAGCGGCTGTGATTTACAGCCCATTCCTCTCACCTTAAGGCGTGTGACAGGGCTGCTTAGTGACAGAGGACTGGCAGAGCACACCGACATCCATCAACGCTGACAGCTTTACAAAGCAGGACGGGGCTCTGTTACAGTATACAGATGAGCGCTCATAACTCACCACGATAAGATATTCCTCATCTACGCGTGGCTTCTTTTTGTAGAAAGGGGTTCCACGTGGATCCATACCTCGATCGTTCATTCTGATATGTAAACACCTCGCAGAGGGACGTGCTGTCACGTCCCTAAGGGCTTTGACTGTTTTGTTTCTTATTCCGTCCCAGGTGCCACATCAGAGTGATCGATACGTTTGGAACAGAGCCAGCTTACAACCACGAGGAGTACGCCACTCTACATGGATACAGAACCAACTGGGGCTACTGGAACCTCCACGGCAAGCAGTACATGACCATGTTCCGTATGTGGAGTCCATACACTTACTCATCTATCTGTAGGACACATCGTATGTCAGGCAATCCAAAAAACCAGCAGTCTGTCTGCTTTTTTTGTCAGGGAATTTTATGGCCAAATAATGTTGGCATTTTAGCAAACTAGTATTGATTTACTGATTTATTGATTTTGAGACAATAAGATGAGATGAGATGAGATAAGATAAGACAAGATAACCCTTTATTTGTCCTACAGTGGGGAAATGTATGGTGTTACAGCAGCAAAGGGATAGCACAATAGCAAGAAGACATTAGTAGACAACAAAGTAAGTAGTCTGTAAAGAGGAGAATAAATTTTAAAAAAATCCTTCGATGACGCTTTAGGGCGGCTACATGTAAATAAAATAAGGAGCCAAATTCACTGACTTTATAAAGTTGCAGAGTAACAAGAAAAAACAAATTTGCTAGAACACACACACACTCAACTAAAAGCAAGCGCACAAGGATCGCCCATACGCATGTATAGTCTCTCACGTGCACTACTATGATCGCGCACACACACAAGTACATGGTTTCTTAGTAGTCTTAGTACTGTGTGTGTGTGCTTTCTGTGGTGCGTGTCTCTGAATGACACTATTTTTTCTTGCACTCATTTGTGACTTTATAATCTCAGCGAATTGGACTCTGTTTTTTTTTTGTTTTTTTACCATAGTTGCCCTAAAACGCTGTTGTAAAATACTGTGGTAATGTAAATTAATTAAAAAATATATATATTTAGAAAAAACAAAAATACAGTAGTAATAACAAATGCAAACTGAGTGGTAATGAAGGATGCAAATACAGTAGTAACAACAGAATATAAATACAGGAGTAGGAAACAGACTGGATGATTGAATTTACATTATTGACCAGAATAAGAGGACAGTAAGAAATTTTAAAGACAGACTGAATAATTGACTTAATAATTTCATTATTCCACATGGGAAATACAGATATTGCGCAGTGTAGTCGATATTGCGCCTAAGTGAATTGTCAGTTTTGTGTGTTGTCTCCTGGGAGCATCATTGGTTGTATTATGTGGCTCATCAAACCTTGTATATGTTTATGTATAAGCACACGGTTTGACAGCTTTTATTTATTCCATATGAGTACGGAATATATGCATTAATGCAGCTTTAACTCTCTCGTGTAACGACTCTAACCCTGGGTTACACTGACAGCCATTACTATGTCAGTGTAAGTGTGTGTAAGTGTGTATTCACACTCAGCTAAGGATGTAAACGTCTGATTAGGAGAACTAGACTGTGTACACAGATACATACATGTATACTGATGTGATAGAAGTGATACAGTCTTCCTACCCCAGCCAGAAGAGCTCAGATACATTCTTAACAGCTGTGCACAGCAACACACACACAGACACACAACTCATAAGATTCTTTTCAATGTATTTTTAGATGTAGCGATTTCTACAGCCTATAGCTCCCATAGGAGTCTTAACCTGAGAGATGTTTTGATGATGGGAGGAACTTGAGTACTGAGGACACTCACAGATCAAAACGGACAGCAAAACACAGACTGGCAGCATATTTGCCACATCTGGTGCCAGATGAGCTTTCAGCTGTTTGTGTACACTTCCAATTATCGGAGTGAGAATGGGCAGTCCTGCTGTTTCCATAATTCTTACTCTTGTCTCCAGTGTGACGCTCCGACAGCTCTTGGCTTTCATTTCGGCTTAAAATTGCATCGACAGCGTGGTTTGTTTCACCTTACCGCTTGACATCTCCCGCTATAGCCCATTTGGTTATTGTGGACAACCATTCATCGGATCGTTTGGTGCGCTGTGGGTTGTAGTCACGTTACAAAATTTCATCATTTTTATTGATTTATTGATGTTTGGCAGGACTTTAAGAGTATGAAGATAGAGGTTATGAATAACACTACAGTTAGAACCGCATTATGTTATAATTACAGTAAATACCTTGTAAAATCATTTTACTTCGGGGACCATTTGTCCTTACAGAGCCTTGCATGTCTATCAGTGCAACATTCACTCAAAATTGAGAGATGGTTCAGGGTAAAATGCCAAGGGAAAACACTTTCATAGGCAACGGTGAACATGTTTGTATCCTGATCGACTGCAACTTGCAATATCAGTATTAGAGTATCAGTTTAAAATGTGAATAGAAAAATAGATGGACCAGGTAACATGAAAGTGAATATAGAATATACTGCAGTGATAACCTTGAGATATCACTGGCTCATCATCTGCACGAAACATAAAAAAAAAAAATCAATCATGATTTCCTCAGAATCAGAAATACTTTATTGCTCTCAAAGGGGAAACTTGATACCGCCACTGCAGAGAATACACAAAATTATGGCAATAATATCAAAATATCATAAATATCTTACATTATAATTGTGCAAAACATTAAAAAACATATATGCATATATAAATAAAATATTTTAATACAATAAAAAATAGATAAATCATATTAAAAGATCATAAAGATAAATAGCCATGTAATAACCATATGTGATTTCCGAAGACAATACAAAGTAAATATGTAAATATGTCATGTTGTGTAGGTTACGTAAATTCTCCTTAATAAATATCAACAGTATTATAGAATAAAGTGAGAAATGTGTCCAAATAATGATAATTGTATGTACAGCAGTGTGTCTAATTATTATTATTTGTAATAAAAATGTCTCTGTTTTCCAGTGTTAGGACATTTTGTACAATGACCATAATGATTGCTAACAGGTTTACGTCACTTAAATTTTTCTCATTTTTAAGAGCCCCTGTTTTGTTTCATGTTTTCAAATTAGACACGTAATGTCCTTTTTTTTGTGTTCTTTTTCTCTGTTTGTTTGTCCTCGGCAGCCCACACTCCAGACAACTCCTTTATGGGCTTTGTGGCTGAGGAGCTGAATGAGACAGAGCGGCTGAATATTCAGAGGGACAAGGCGAACAATGTGGCTGTGGTGTACGGGAAAGAAGCCAGCATGTGGAAGGTCAGTATCACATAAAAACTCTGGCAAAATGGTGAATGCTTCCTCCATCAAAGCTTTGAGTGCGTTGTCATGACGAGCAGCAGCCGGCATCCTCCCAATTAATTCACAACACCGTGACATTATGTTTTTAGAAAAACAGCTGTAGGAATAAACGTTGAACTGTTCTGTCAAACATTAGAGGGCGAGTGTGAATGTCTGAGTCACAATGGAGTTCAGAGTAATTACAGAAAGAAATTAATCACTTGATTAAGATAATGGATTATGAAATTAATTGATGCTCAGGCTACCATTTTCCTGTAAACAGTTGGCAGATTATTGTTTAACCCCTTAAACGCTGGTCAATAAATAAATTGGTAATTGAGTCCACTTTAATGCAAATAGTTCAGAGTTATTTAAAATTTTTTGGATACATTTAAAGGGATTTTTCACATTTATAAACCCATAAGTAATCATGTATACATCCTAGGAAAGGCGCCACATAACGTAGCTTGTGATATATATATATATATTTTTTAGTTTTTCAAAGGAAATATAGTACACTTTTTAAGAAAAATATTAAATATTCCTCAATATATTCCACTTTAATTTTTTTTTATTTTTCTTTCCATTTCCATGCCATTGCATTCTAATTTCACTTGTTTTGGATATCATTTTAATGTATCTAGATCATATCAAAATTCATCCTCATAAATTGGTAACTTTGCAACTTTGGAAAACTATTTGACGTAATTTCTAATGAGGTTTTAACATTTTAAACTATTATCATTTGTTGGAGCAAATTAGGTGACATGCATATATCAAGTGTGCTTCAGAAATAACTTGTTCATGATTATGACTCACTTGAAATTTGATACATTTGACTAATTTTACTAATTATCAAACAGCATTGGGTATTCACCAATGTGACCAGATTTCTTTTATATAATCTCATCTGCCAGATGTGGATAACTGAATTTTGGCTCACTCATATCTGTTTATAGTCGAGAATGTTTTCCATATAAATACGTGTCTAATGTTAAATAAAGATGTCGACAAATTCCTTATCTTGCAACGTCAACAAGCAAAGTTTTAAAATCCTGCATCCTGCATCCTGAACTGGGTCCTTAAAACCATCTTTTCCTTGACCTAGGTCTCATCTATCTATAAAATTTGCATTTCATTTACCTGATGAGATATCCTGCTGACTAAGATGTCAAATGTGTGTGTGTGTGTCAGTCCTCCAGGAATATACCCTGAAGTGTGATGGACCAATTGTTTTTGTTTGGAGTAAATTTTCACTTCATCGCAAAGTTTCCTGCGCCTCACTTTGATGCGTGCTGCAGCCTCCCCCAAGGTTTGCTTTGCTCGCATCTGACTTGAGATTTTTTTAAACTTCACTGCTGCAGAATTCCTGTCTTTCTCACAACAACCAGAGCTGCAGTGTAACATTTCTGAGCGTGAAGGATGTTGTTGGTCTCCCTAAACAGTGAATATCCCTCGCTGTGAGCTTCATCTTCCTCAGTTTTTAGGCTGATGAGAGATTTTGGGTTTCTCAGCACTTAAAAAGCAGAAATGATGTTTCATGTCCTCTCTAACGCTGGTCCTTCTTCACCTTCCTTTTGCTGTATTCTCTGCTATATGCTCCACTCTTCACCGTCCCCAATGAATCATTGATGGATCTGCAGCTTCAAGTGAGTAATCCTGCATTTCACTAGCAGTATGGCCACAGGGAAACTTGCACCAAAAATCTTAATAAATATGACTTCCATTTTTTGATCGCCTTAAAGTATTCATTCAGGGATATATATCTGTATGAATACATTTTTAACAGCTTCAACTTCTGAAAAATCTGTTTTAAAAAGCCTTGGATGAATGAATGGATGAGTTTTCAGCAAATCAGCAGCACTTATCTTGCCAAAAATAATGAAGTGCCGCTCCATCCATTTTGCCTTGACAGCTTTAAAGTTGAACAATAAGGGACATCACCCAGTTAACATTTATGAATGATTCATGCTTTGAAAACACATTAGTAAATAATTCATAACAGCTCACCGGAAACTGTGTTTGCGATCAAGAAAAGCAGTTTCACCTCTGTAATGAATTAACCATTAATACCAAATCATCCACAGAGCAACACTGAAAATCTTAAATGATAATTGGAGTCTTTTATATGAAAGACTCTGCTGAAACTTGATTGGTCCCAATGGTGTTAATGCTGATTGGCTGCGTTTGTTAATACTAACAGGATTAGACTCAGCTCATTAGACTGAGCTGTGTTGTTATTACAATACGTCTGTTCAGGCTCGAGTAACTTCAGGGCTATGATGGACCGGTGCATACATACATCAAAGGAGGGCTAGGACTGATGAAGAGTGTCTGTTAAAATCCCCTGTTATGAAGTTATTATGTCTCCATAAGGAAAAGTCCCTTGCCATTCTGCATCGCTATATGGAGATCCATGGGACAGTGTACTATGAGACACAGCGCCCCCCCGAGGTGCCTGCATTTGTGAAGAACCACGGTCTGCTACCTCAGCAGGATCTGCAGCAGCTCCTCAGAAAGGCCAAGGTGGGAATTTTACCGAAGCAAAAATTGTCCAGATTGGAGGAGGCCTATTTCCACCAGGATGGATTAAAAAAAATGTCTAAATTTCCACTCAGAATCTCAGAAATTTGACCTGGGAAAGTCATAAATTTGTCATAAATCTGCAAATGTCACTGTTGTGGGACAATTAAGGATTATCATAGCTCATCTTATACTTATGACATAAAACAGTGGTGTGTGCGTGCAAATCTGCAACTTAACAATCTCTAACAATAATTTTGTGGTAGCATTCTGGAGACCTTTGGCATCCGCTTACCAGACCTGTAGGTCGATGTCAGTCGCTAGTTTGCTTGTAAATTACCTAAAAAATTGTGACATTATGTGAAATTGTCAGACTGTTGCTATGAGTCTTGAATTAAGGAGGACGACTCCGGTGGTATTCCACATGTTAAACCCAGGATCCAAGTGAAGGGCTGTTGTGGAGGTCATCAATGTTGCTCTGCTGATGGCATGATCTCATCATGTCCTCTTGCTTTTTGTTTTTCTTTCAATCAAGCTGTTCATTGGATTTGGATTCCCCTACGAAGGCCCCGCCCCTTTAGAAGCCATAGCCAATGGCTGTGTCTTTCTGCAACCCAAGTTTGATCCCCCTCATAACTCTCTGAATCATGCGTTCTTCAGGGGGAAGCCCACCTCCAGGAAGGTAGATGAGTGTGTCTTCTTTCTTGCCATACACTTTTTTAGTAAGGTATACAATACGTGTCTTTCTTTCTATTCATCTGACAGCATCATGCTAAGTGTGTATTATCTGATCTTCTATTGTAGCTTTTATTAATGTTTCAATAAATTGCGTTCATTCTTTCGGCAGGTGTCCTCACAGCATCCCTATGCAGAGCAGTATATTGGCACCCCGCACGTCATCACGGTCGACTTCAATAACTCTAAAGAGTTCGATGCAGCCATCCAGGAAATCATGAGGACCAAAGTATGTTCACTCCAACAAAAAATTGACTTTCAATATTGTCATCCGCCACAGCGCCCCTTACATTTATACTGTTACTGAGAGCATAATTTGCTCCGGCCGACTTTATCGCACAGTTTGACCTACTTCTAAAGCCAAGAGGTCTTTGATAGAGCTCTTTAATCATAGGCTCGAACAGAAAATTCTGAGTTGGCTGCGTCTCTGCTCTCAGCGCTGCTTGAGCTATTGAACGACTGTGGAGGTAAACTGTGCCCACACCTGGGTTTATATGGCAGCCCTCCAGAGGTCTGCCCCACAGGCAGTAAGTACAATCCACAGCAGATCATATTAATCAGTCACACTGTGCTCAATCTGTCACTAGAACAACACCGAACCTCCGCCGCTTGAAGGTCTCGCAAAGCCAAGATGTATGTGTGCCTCTACCTGGCAGGTGTATTAAATAGAACTCATGTTTGCTGCTGACAGATGCAAAATGTAGCACCAGCTGTGTTAAATGCTCAAACGAGTCGATCGCACAGGAAAAAGAACACCAGTGACTGTAGACCTCACTCGGATCATTTGAGAGTGAACCATGAATTTGTTATTTTACTTTATCCTGACCTGACCTGCAGGCTTACATTTAAGTGTTTTTCAAAGTAAGTAAGGACCAAATGCGGCTTATTTTTCTAGGGCCCGACTGAATTGGGATTTTTGGCCTCGATTCTACAGTATATATATATATATTAGGTTTTAGTTATACTATATTTGTGTGTGTATGTATGTATATATGTATTTGTGTGAGTTTGTATATATAGCTATATGTTATATTGTTAAATTGGTTGGTTATATTTTGTATTTTATTTTGTTTTATAACGCGTTATATTGTGTTTTATTGTTCTATACATTCTATGCTTTTTTATCATTATTTTTGTTGTTGTTCTGTCTATCTATTTATCTATCCTACTAATGTTATGACGTAGCGTTATGAGCAGAATGGACTAAGGTGTCATAAATTTAATTTATACTCCGTAGTACAATGGGATCACAGAGCTGCAAGGTAGGAACTCAACTAAGAATTTTGCGACACAACATCATAGTCCATTCTGGCATTTACAACACAATCCTACTAATGTTATAACATAGTGTTACAGGCAGAATGGACTAAGATTGTAAGATTCCACTCAGCTGACAGGATAGTAGCTATGTGGTTAACTTGCAAGCTAATGTAGCATGTAAAGTTGTTGTCACGGAGAGTAAAAGATGGAGCCAACGTTGTTTATTTACTTTCCTGCATTGCATCTCACCAAACTTTTTCAAATCACCAGTCCAAGCATTATTTTCTGACCATAAAAGGTTTTAATATTGGCGCATATCGTTGAACAAATAGACCGATACTGATATACCTGTGATAGGCCAATATCGGCTGATAAAATCGACTAGCCGATATATCGGTTGGGCCCCATATTTTTAATTTGTGGTCGCGCTTGGGGAGTAACGGAACACAGGAAATACTTCTATGTAATCAATACATCCAAAAAAGATACATCGTAACATTCTGTCGCAGTAGCAGAATAAAATGTAACAGATTAAATTTTAGGATTACATTTTAAAATAAACAATTTCCTGCCAAGGACACACACACACACACACACAGCACTTTTTACAACAGCACTCTCCTCTCAAGTGAAGCATGTTAGAGCTGCCAGTTCACTCGCCCTGAACTGAAGGCAGCGGGCAGCCAAGTCACGTACGGTTATCCTCACATTTTCTCGTACGCAATTTTGACAAGAGTGTGAGCAGCACACAAACATCAGGCATTACAGTTTGTTTCACGATATAAATTGTATAGCATTTTGAAAAAAACTGAATTAAAAAAATCACCATCTTAGGTCTCTCTCTCGCTCTCTCTCGCTCTCTCTCGCTCTCTCTCCGATTCTATTATATAAAGATGCCCAAAAGGCAAATTGTGTTGTGCAATAGCTGATGAAGTGCCAGACACATTTCATTAAACTCAGATGAAATAAAGTAATAAGAGACTGCTAAAAGGAAGCGAGCGCTAAATGGAACCATTTATCAATTTATGAGCCTGAGTGCTTTAGTGGTCTGATTGTAAACAATGAGATCTCACTTTAGCTACAATGGTATTAGCGCGGCGTTACAGATCGACAGCATGTATCCTAGCCTGACATTTTTCATTATCATTGTCGTAATCTAGACGCAGCGGGCTTTAACATGGAGGCGTTAATGTGAAGACATGGACCGACGCTCACCGCAGTTGTCTGTGGCAGTGAATGCTTCAAACAGTTGAAACGGGAGGAAAATAATTGATCACATCGCGTCCGTCGGTGAAATTTATCGTCTGCTTTCAACAAACAACGTGAAAAGTCACCACGTCAACACTGATAACCGTACCCAGAATGCACTTCAACATAATCTACAACAGACGCAGATGACCTGAGATTCCTCATCAGTGTAATCCATTGTTTGAGATATTGATATTGTCACCGCTAAAAAATAATGAAATCCATTTTTAAGCTGTCACCTGTGATTCATGAGGTCATTGATTTTAACGTGAGGCATGTGGCATGATATAAGCCCTTTACAATTACCGTAATGAAAAATATGTCAGCTTTGATTAACCGTCAGATGCTCAGTTCCTGTAATTAGGACGGCGAGCTTCTGTGAACACTGCAGAGTGACTCTCTCCATAACCGTGTCTTGATCTGCGTGTGTGTGTCTGCGTTTGCAGGTGGAACCCTTCCTGCCCTATGAGTACACCTGTGAGGGGATGCTGGAACGAGTTCACGCCTACATTCACAATCAGGTGGGTCACCAAATACCTGTCAAAGACGCAGTATAAGGAGAAAAAGGCAGTCCTGTGATTATAACGTATCTGTCTGTGTCAGGGTGAGCATTTTTTGGTTTTCAAAATAGAGACGGCTGGAGACAGGTGGGTGGATAGATTCGTGACCAATGCCTCCAAAACCACGCTGTCACTGTTTTTTCTGTCAATGTTTTTGAGCTGACATGGTAATTTTCCAGCGTGGCATCATCATCATCTCATCTCATCTCATCTCAATAACCTAAATGACCAATTGTGGCGATTGAGAAGGCGGGACCTGAAGAGATCAATCAAAACAATGTAAATATGCACTCTTAATGTAAGTAGAATGTTAACAAATGTTAATGTTGAGCACATGAAAGCAAAGTGGAATTCCGGACATTTAAAGCAATTTAAAAATCCCGCTTTTTTTTTCTTTTTGCCTTAATAAGAGAACATGTCCAGGAGGAAGTAGATGTGCGGTCACCCTAGTCCGTCCTGTGATTGAGTACGATCCGTCCTGGGTGTAGCCTGAGTCCTTACAAACACTCTTGTTGTTCTCTTTGTTATCTCTGGCTTTCCCAGCTGGATTTTTGACTCTTCAACAGGGAATTCTTCTTCCAGAGTGAGGTTGTTTACCAGCAGTAAATGTCCTGTGAGGCACACGTAAAAGACCTGGGTCTGGCTCCACATTCTTGTTTGCGTGTCACACAGCATACTAATCTCCATCAGCAGCTGTTCATTTGAGCTGGACCCTCTCTTTCTTTCTTTCCTTTTAAAGAATATTGTCTCTCAGGGCTCAGTCGGAGGAAGAATTCAGTATGCAGCTCCTAACTTTTCTGGCCTCATATCTCAAACATCCAACAGCTGCTCTCCCTTGGATTTAAAAGAGAACAAAAAAAGTCCAAAAACCTTTTCTTTATAATATTCTTATGATTTCTGCTGCATTTTAGTCGTCTGTTTTCCCTCCTGCAGTTGTTTGACCATATATATGCATTATTTAGTTGTTGAAGATAAATACATACACAACCTATGGTAACATTTAATATGAAGTCTTTTTTAGATAATATGTCTCGTGATTTCTTTTCTTTGTGCTTTATTTCTTGCTAATCCATCATTCCATCGGTGGTCAAAGGCATTCTGTGTAAAGTTTAATGGTTATTACAGGGTTGGATGGATTATGTGTGTAATTTCTTTCAGCGGGTGTCATCGTTGTATCGTATGATTCAGTGGAATCACTTTAAAACCTACAAAAATGTGTATAAATCTCCTTTAGCTTTAGCGTTGGTGTTCTTTTAGTCAATTGGAATTCCTTTCCCAGACAATCTCCTTTTCTTGGTTGGATTATTTATTCTTCACCTTCGCCGCCTGGGATCAGCTGTTACTGTATATCATTTAAAGCCACCAATTGACTTTGTGCTACTTGAAGGCCTAATGTGCTGTTACAGTCACTATTATTTGCTCACTTATGCTCCTCAAGGACATCAATGAAAGAGAAAAGGATAACAGTGAGCCATCACAATGGACTTCTTTCAACTTCTATCCAGCACTCTTTTATCCCAGACTCCATGTTTACTTGCATGCATGTGCACACACACGGACACAAACAGATTAATGGATGCTCAGTATTGGATGTTACTGCATCCCGTCTGCTGCGATCCCAACAAACTCTGCGATCTGGTGTACCGCTACACCTCGGAATCTGTTCTATAATTGGGTTTGGCATCTTAAAAATGAAATCAGTCAAGGCTGTTTTTGTTCTTATAAAGGGTTTTTACCAACTAAGATTTCCAAATTAACAGCACCCCCCTGGCTTCTACTATTGCTTAAACGTGTCTAATTTGCATGCCTTATTAAGTCATCAATGAACTTATCAGTTCACAGGCAAAATGACCTAAAAGAGCTTTTGATAGCAGTAGGTCACAGAAGAAGAAATAGTAATAAGCAATAAGAAGTAATGTCATTTTAATTTCAGAAGAAATATTTCCTTGTTTTTATTTGTAAAATGTATTTTTTATTTTTTGTTTGAGAATAATCAAATCCATCAAAATACAATTTCACCCCTGTGAGAGTGGATTTTCCACACCTGCATACTTGAACATTAAGTACAACACAGCTGGAGCCAGAAAAGGACATGTGATACACATTTCCTTGCACTTTAACTAATGGCGTTTATATAATTTTGCCACCAACTATTTATTACCATTATTTATTGTTTATGTAACTTGTGAATATTTATGTAACTGTATATTGTATATGTATATTTATGTATGTTGGTTGTATTTTTATATGCAATATCTATCTATCTATCTATCTATCTATCTATCTATCTATCTTAAATGATACACCTGTGCCCTAAAGACTGGACACATATCAAGTCCAAACTCTACATTCCGTGCTTGCCAAATCAAAGATCAAATCCCCAGCCAGCTCAGGGCACGGATCCAAATAGTAGGAATTAAAAAGGCTCCATTAAATAGTGCCTTTATCTTTCTTTCGAGAGAAGAAAGAGACATGCAGAGCGGAGGGGCTGGGAATGGGACCGCTCTGCTAGAAAGCAAAAGAGATCAGATCAAAACTTTGCATTTAAATGAACTGCCTAATGAAGTGAGTGAGCTCAGATATCACATTCATGGATCACTAAAACGCGAATCAACTACAGTTTAAAACATCAATCAGACCTCATTCCGCTCTAATTTGCCATCATATTAAAATGACAGCGAGTTTTATCTTGCAAACGAGGAAATTCTGTATGTGCGCCTGTCTAAGTGCAAACATTCTAAAAGAATGATTCTTGTTGTTGTCACTGTCCACCCTGCCAGTCTGTTTTGATTCCTTCGTATAGTACATGATGAGACATGACACATATCTGCTGTCACATATCATGTTGTGATGACACACGCCTGGCTGTGACAGGTCAAGTGAGGGCCTCTGCTCTGTCCTGTCAGAAACACACACACACTCTGTATATGTGTGTGTGACTCAGACGGGTAGTCGTCTGGGCAACCTAAGCGGTGTCTGCTCACTTCTCTTCTGTCAATGTTCTGATGTGATAGTTATGATAGCTCGGTCTATTCTTAAACCTTTATCTCCAAGACTGACTGCTGATTCTCAGACGAATCAATTACCCGTCCCTCCCTCCCTCTCCATTTACCTGTTGAGTGTGTGAGGTGCGACGGGACGGACGAAGGGATCGAAGGCCTCCTCGTTGCTGCCGGGCACTAGGAGACTGTTCAATAAACGGCTGTGGTGGTCGGGGGAAGATGTCAGAGAAATGTTATTACCTGGCTCTTATGAACGGCCCCAGCTGTAGGAGGAATCTAATCCGCTCTCTCGCCGTGCCTAATTGTGCTCCCAAACTGCTTTTGATACTTGGGAGCATAACTGTACTCATATCATTTTCAGCCAGATTAATAAAGACTTGTCAGTTCTGATAAGCACGTTGGCGCTGCAATATTTGTTTTATTATCTCCTGGGCCAGCTGTCCAACGCCGAGCTCGGAATGTCTCACAGAAACCGACTCGCCGCTTTGTCTATTCGAGGTACATTGCAGTTTTGATGTTTTTAGCTGCCATGTGCTCTTCTTATCAGAGTATATTTTTCCCCTCCAGGATTTCTGTTCTCCTGAAGCTCCTTTTCCTCCAGTGAACTCCTCCAGGACTTGGCCGGGCAGCCCTGCCAGCCCTTTCATCCTCCTTCCGAACTCCAGCATCCTAGCCTGGGCCTCCAACGCCAGCTCCTACGCATCCTGGCCCCCCCTCAGTGCACTGAGGCTTTTGACGTCTCTGAAGGACCAGTCCTGCGTGGAGGCCTGCCAGAGCGCCGGACTGATTTGTGAACCTGTCCTGTATCGGTTCATCAACATTAAGGAGGCCTTTAGCGCGTAAGCTGCTTCTTCGTGCTAATTTGCTGAATGAGTCTGTGTGGATATATTTAGTCTAAATTACGTTTTTTTAATCTACTTACCGACATTGTGCCTACAAAGTGACACTAAAATACTCAGCCATCTGTAACTCTTAATGTAACAGCTTTTCAGCGTACAATAAGATAGTTTGAATACAGATACAGAACGATTTTATTTATTTTCCTTTTGTCTTACTGCATCTGTCCTATCATTACACAAGCTGCTCTTCACTATAAAAAAATCGTGTGCCATGTAATGCTTTTTTGCACGTATGCATATATTTTGCATATATACAATATACGACAATATAATACCTCCCTCAGTCTCTGTAACTCCCCTGACGGTTGGAGGTCCTACATTAACATTAACATGATAACATTAATATTCAACATATCAGCTGAACACTCATGGATACCTCCTGGCATACCTGTCACATGAATATTTCATATCGACATAGTGCATTAAATGCATTAGTGTCTCATAATGACGCTCTTAAACCTGTCTTACATTCTAGTAACTCCCTCTCCCCCCCATAGTGACCACCTCGTACCAGCCTCTTACTAGGGCACTAAAACAACAGTAATAACTGACTGCTATAATTCCAGGCTCTGGATGTGTGTTTTCCCTCCGTGCATTTCCCAGGCTGAATTTTCAGTGCGAGGGAGTGGAATCGGAGATGAACCACCTCTTCCCTGCCTTCTCAGCAGAACACGCTGAATGTAGCCTGCAGCAAGATCCCCTGCTGTTCAGCTGCGCTGGTTCCAGTGCCAAACACCAACGCCTCTGCCCCTGCAGGGACTTTCGGCCCGGCCAGGTGGCTCTGTGCAGAGACTGTCTATGACCAGGGGGATTACCTCACGAATCAAGACCCTCCAGAAATAAAAACCCAATAGGTAGGCCTTCCTAGGAGTCTCTACCTGGAGCGGGTCAAGGTGATTCTGCGGTAAAACGATGCATAAAGACACTACTCAGGGAACTGCATGATTGTATTCTCGTTCCGGCTTAAAGCCGTCTCTCAGTTTTAAGGTTTACATGGGCACATTAGTTCCAAAATGTGTCTTTTGGATGAGTTAGACATCGCGAGCAATCACAAAGAAAAGCCTTGACAAAAATGTTGCGGCGCTTGAACGAAACTATAGATTCTCACAAGTGTGTTTACTCAGTGTTGTGTACATACCGACCATAGTGGAGTTTGGATATTTGTACTAGATGCACCCAAAGCCATTTAAATTATGTTGAGATGTACTATTTTACATGTTCCGTAATATATTTGTACATAAGTGTTGTTTAATAAAAACGATATTAATACCAATTAATTACCTTGAAGAAAGTGTGAGAACAATTAAATTGTAAGAGGTCGTTAATCTTTTATGGTCAATTTCACAGAGCAAAGTGTGGGGAAATCTCCTCATTACTTGTCTCAGTCAGTGATTTATATATGCAAACACGGCTGGCTGGTACTCATTATTTTATAAAACAGGCCTTGAATGCCAGATGATAGTTGCGTTGGTTTCAGCAGAGATTTGTACAGCCTTCAGTCAACGACGTGTCAGAATTCATGGCTCCCCATGGCTGTGACTGCATGATATTCATGTCAAATTATACGCTTCAACGGAGAATGTACTGCAGACTTTATATAATCCTAATCACTCCTACCATTGGTAAATTTTGTTCATAGCAAAACTACATAAATTAGAAACTCACATGTCTCTATTTTACCTTAGAGAGTTCATATACAGTAGACTCGCAAGGGCCGTCATAGACAGACAGACAGACGGACAGATAGATGGGTAGATAGATAATTAGATAATAACATATGAAATAAGGCAAGAAAAATAATGATGATAGAAAGTATGGCAACGAATATATAATATAATATAATATATGCATATAATATATATATATATATATATACATTTACACATATACAGTACACATACACCAATACTGTATAGTGCTAGTGCTCATCCACTTATTCATAAAATAAGGAATTTATATAATTTACATAGTGTGATCAAAATTTTGCTTGTTCAAATTTTTCTTGGAATTGTTTAAAAAAAATGTTCAAAAAGAGATCCTCATATAAATTTCACATTATAGTATTCTATAGCTTTCAAACTAAGTAAAATGTGCTTTTAGTCCCATTGTCTGCTGTTTTGTGTATTTCAGTATTGCCAGTGTTTCTGTTTGTGTGTCTTCAGGCATGAAATACCGTCATCAGTACCTGACAGCAACGCAGTGACATCTGGGCCAATAAGCTGCGCTCAGAGGGCTTGTTTTGCTTTTTGTTTTCTGTCTTTATCGAGATGTGTTGTGACAAATTGGTTGAAAATAATAGCAACATATATACACGTAACGTAGAATTACGGATAACAGGAACCTTCAAACGCTGTCAGTCATGTCAGTGAGGTGGATCAGTTTATCTGTGTAGTGGGGACGTATGATGCGTAACAAAAAGCCAAACTGTGTGTGAGGGTTGGGAGAGAGAGAAGTCGGAATAGTGAAGATACTTGAGACGTGACAACCACTCGTACGTGGCCTCCAACATCTGTCTCCTACGCTCATCCTCGGATGACGCTTAAGGATTGTGGTTACAGCACCACTGTCACAGTGTGCTCACTTTAACCATCACTTTTAATCTCCAAACTAACATTAAACCTCCTTTTGATCCCCACAAACCAATATTAGTCGGCAGAAACTCTCGAATAATCAGGAAATCTCTGAACCTTTCCCTCTGTGTGTATTTTTTTTTTGATTATTTTGTTTGTTTTGAGATATTGATCTTTGTAAAACCGAAACATTATCCCACTGCCCGATATTTACACTTAAAGCATCTTCAAATATGGTTTTAAAGAATCACATGATGACAGAATTCCTACATTTAAAGCCACTGACAGAGCGATAGAGTGACAGGTGCCATCTCCGTGGCTGGTTTGATGACATCATCTGAGGCAAAGTCATTCATAGTCTTATATTTTGGGAGGAAAAGGTGAAAATCAGAGGTCGTTCGGTAAGACGCTGAACTTAGGTGTGTGTCAGTGCGGCTCCTCTTTCTTGTCCATCTCATCGAGTATTATGCACATCTGGAATCAGTAGACTGTATTCACTTAGTACAAGCTAATGCAGGTGATGTGCAAAAACATCAAATTCATCATATTTTCATTACAAAAACATTTTGTAAACACATGGCTTGTTTACATCGTAATACAGCGGGCTCAGATCTTATCAATCGACCCTTTGCAAGATTCCACAAAAAATTAGCCACTACAAATGTGATGTACAGTATGTCAGTGGATTTTCGTTTTGATTGTACGTTTTCTACCACGCGTGTGTGTGTTATTCATTTGGTCCGAGCAGTAATTGTGGCAGCAGGCTCGCTCACACGCTGTGAGTGTGTGTGTGTGTGTGTGTGTGTGTGTGTGTTTTCCGCAGCAGTGAATTAGAGCCACGCTGGCCGTGACACAGCATGATTCATGACAACGAAGGCCACCTTTTCTGAAAGAGAGAGGTCATGCACACAAGGATTAATCATTGTTTTCCGTGCGCCGCAGACGTCTTCATGCCTCCTCCTCCTCCTCCCCCTCCTCCTCCTCCTCACTCACTCACTCACTCTCTCTCCACACCAGTTCCCTCTGTGCTCCTTCATCTCTTCTCAGAGAACTTCTCATCTCCACGTGTCCTCTGATGATTCTCTACGCCTATGCAGATGCTGTTTCTGTCATAATACTACATCTGAAAAAGTGATCCAGTGTGAGGGTTTGAGACGCACAAGCAGTGGTACGCACAGTTTTAGTGACAGATTTTTCAAATGTGACACTTCTATTAGTTATAATGACGGAATTCTTGAATTAAGTGGAAAAATGCCTCTCTCTCTCGCTCTCTATTGCTTGATTTCCCATTTCAGCCCCCTTTCTTTATCTGTTTTCAGCTTCTTAGTCATACATATGAAACAAAAACATACATTTCAAAGGCAGCGGCGAGCGATTACTGATTGATTCTGTTGTGAAGCAGCTTCCTTTATAATTGGATTTTCTGGGCCATTATGTAAATATATTGGTCTGGTTGAACGTTTTATTTGAATTACTTCGGTTCATTCCAGACCAGTAAGCCGTTCAGATAAATTAGATACCGTTTTTTTTCCTCCATTTTCACTATTAACTAATCCGTCTCCAGTCCATCAATAATCACTGCTGCTAATATTTCTGCTGTAAGAATGGAACTTCACTCACTCATTCATTCAGTCACTCAGAGCTCCGTGGACGCACCGTGAGCTGCTCGTTTAAGCTGGTCCAGAGGCGTCACAGGTAGGCACCGGGGGTCATTTTGAACCGAGCTGGGATACACACGCAGAGAATAAAGATGAGCTCCTCTAATGCTCTCATTAGCATTCACTAAGCAGCCGTCTCTACCATGTCCGTCAGTCCGTAGCTGTTGTTTGGAGCTGTTTCATGGTAATCGTGCGCTTTTCCTGTACTGCCGGGCAAAATTAATTAAACCAAGCCGAGGATTATGGGATACCGAGAGCTACAAAGAATACGTCATTTGTGTGGACGGTCCTTGTAGTGTATTGAGCTCAGAGGACAGAGGACAGAGGAGCAAACACCTGACTTTAGGCAACTTTCATCGCAACTTTATTCATCGCTTAAAATAACCAGCGAAGCAGTAAGACCGTGAGGGCATTCTAGGATAAAATACAAACAAATTAATCAAAATAAATGCACATTAAGGTGCTGCAACACGGAACAGAGCCCAGTGTAAGACTGACTCAGAGAGATGAGTCAGTTTTGAGCAGAAAGATCCAGACCAAATATTTTCTTTGTCGTACTCATTTCATTATTTTTAGTACGCAATACACACACATACTACGGAAAATATACATAAACACACGTTTTGCAATGAGTGCTCAAATGTGGTTATCTAATCCTTGATAAAGATACAGTATGTATCAGAGATGGAGGCAGGATGTCTTACTTTTTAACAAACGTAATTAACATCAGCGCACTCAACAGTAACTTCACTGATTAGTTATCATAAATAACTACAAATGAAAAAACATAGAAGATATATGTATATATTGCTATAAATGTGTATATATATCACTAGTCTAAGTGTCTTTTTCTGCTTTAGATTGTTTTAATATTGGCAAACATATATGTCAATACGATACGTCAAAATCGGCCGATAAAATCGGTGACCCGATTTATCGGTTGGGCCCTAATAGAACAAAACAAATTTCCACTGTGCTCGTCCAGCCTTGGTGGAGGTGAGGACGATAATGAGGACCAGCAGCCTCATTGTGTTCTCCAGAGGGCTTTTTGTATTGTTTGATTTGATGCAGATTTGGACAATCAAAAAGGGTCAAAGACGGATGATTTACTGAAAAAGGAATCACACATGGAGCTTAGCTGTGCCGTAGTCCAGCTCGTATTTTGAGACTTCGGCCTTCACGGGGTGCCTGATTCTGCATGATTTCCACTCATTAAACTTATCTTTAAATGTGTCTTTAGTGATGTATGCAGCGATGCTGAGAGGCAACGGCGAACGAAGCTAAAAGGCTATTCAACAGTCGTACTAAATTACAGTCATCCTCATCCATTGCTGTGGCTGCCAGCTGGCAGGTCCGGCAGCATCATCCGGGCTGCATCTGTCACAGCTGTCAGCGTCCGAAGATACTCAAATACCGAATCTGTTGAACTGGCTATGTGGCACACCGGACACAGAATCAATTGTCTGGCTGTTTTCGACGGAGGTGTAAGGCCGCCTGTCTACGGCACAGCCAGGTGACAGCACATCCTCGGTCCTGGGAGACATGCTGGTCCTTTATAGACAGCTCATCTGGCCCGGTCACCCCGCCGTCTGAGTGAGCTGTCAGGGCGTCTGTAAGTAATAGAAGTGATGAAGAGGGAGAGCGATGACAGCGATGGAGATATGGGAGAGCGATGTAAAGAAAAGTGCTGCAGAGAAAATAAATCAGAGGGAAGAGATTCAGACATGACAGGCATCAGAAACTGAATTTCACTCGTATGAACTGTAAGATATCTCATTTTTGATCATTTTCTACGAACCGAGGATCAAATGGGAAAAAGAAAATAACAGTTAGCACTTCAGGTGCTTGTCTGTTAAACGTCTGTGAATTATGTAAAGAGACGGTGGGGGTGGAGTAATGTTAATAATTGTACAGTAATACAACCCTGGAGCTTGAAAACCGAGGGAATAATCTGTGGATGCTGGGATTTAAAATTATGTTGCAGGTTTACTTTAGAGAGGAGCGTGAATGCCCTCATATATTTGTCAAAGACTTGAGCAGAAGACGGCGGATTGCTCCAAAATCCACCATCTGAGCCCTTAATACCCTCATCATAGGACGCCAAGGGATGTGGAAATTTCAAAAATTTGCACTTGTGATTCCCTCCAACTTTCTCTGCCTCTCCGTGCTCGCTGTAGCAATCCGAAACATCAATCATTTCCCCCAAAAACACACATTCTGTCTCTCTAATACATAGAGGACGTACAGGTACATACTGTGTATTTTAATGAGTTTAACTGTGCAGATGTTTTAGATGAGGCTTTAAATTTACGCAGCCTTTTTCCTCCTGTAAAGGTTGGAGAGTGGAGGAAACATTTCCTCTGTCATCTTTGCCTGACTTGATTTGAGCAAATCCCATCTTAGATGATGTTCTTAAGCTCTGTATCGCCCCGCGCCGATGCACACGTCTTCTGTAGTAACTCATCAAGACGCTCACTAATGATTAAAGATTCCCTTTCTCCCCCGAAACGCTTCAGATCAGCACCTGAGCTCGGTATTAGCAAGCAAAAGACTGCTTGATAAATGATTCAACGCTTGCTTAATCAATTTCCCTGACTTCCTGGTTGTTGCTGAGGATTAATCGATAAACATATTGGGGG
>OMNV01029155.1:0-18064 GCA_900303265.1 Brotula barbata | reverse complement strand
GGTATAATGGAATGCAAGCTGTTAGTGTGTGTCCTTGACTGTGTTTGTGTGGGGACACTTGCAAAACAACCTGGCAAGCAGCAGCGATGTCCGGGATGGAACTCGAGGTTACGATGCTCCATTTTTTTTTCTGTCCGTCCGCTACTAGTCTGATGGCGTCTTTATTAGCCAACTAATTACGTCGGTTATTATCTCAGATTGCTAAAATAATCTGTATGGTGCCTCAGCTAGTATGTGAAATTTAATACAAAGTAGCTGCAGGAGTCCCTTTTTCCAATTACTTAAGCCAGGCAAGCAAGTTATTGGGTAGCGGCTGACAATGTTATTACACGGAATTGTTTTCTAATCCTCGTAATGGTCCGTTAATTAATCCTTTGCACCACAGCGGGGTAGCTGTGTGCGCGTGTGGTCGGTGACATGACATGATACTGTCGCATCCCGACGCAGTAATCTCTCACTTTGATCTGCATGAGTCGACGCCATTTCAGCCGCTCTGACGGACACAGCTGCCGCTCCGCTTGCTGCCGCTCGCTAATTTCATGCCAGCGCTAATGCGTGACATGGCACGGGCTTAAAGCGAGACGCGAACCGCTGTCTCTCTGAACAACCTCATGATTGGTGGTTGGTTTTCTATCGCCACTCTGTGACCAGACAGGCTGAAAAACACCGCGCGGGGTTTCAGCAGAGGAGCACATATTGATAGAGGGAGTAAGAGGATAATAAGGCCCTTGGACTCAAACAGCTTCCACTTGATGGTGGCTGTGGTTTTCTAGCTGTCTGTTCCACGGAGAGAGGGATGCTGAGGATGTTGCTCCTCGTCTGGAAGCTCAGGACGGTTGATCTCCGAATGGGCTGCAACCACAGCAATCTACAGCGGAGGAAGATGAATTCCAACGGCTTCTTTCCGTCTCAGTGTTGACTTTGTGGCCTACGGTGGAGACGTCTTCTGGACTTTGGTCTCCGTCTGTCATTGATCCAGCTGCCTGTTGTTCCCTTGCAGTCGTCATTGCTGACATACCCACAAAGGATTTTCGCCCTTTAGAACCTGTGGATTAAAGGCTCTAATCTGTGTCATTTCTCATTTTGAAATCATGGCATCCAAGTCATAAAAAGTGGGAGGATTTTATTGCACATTAATATGATCAACTTAACCACGATGCAGCGGAATGGGTTGAATCCCTACCACACACACACACACACCCGTGTATCCTTCTATTAGTTATGATTGATTTCAAGTTTTCCTCATCTCCATTACACGTGTAGAGGCTGCTTCAGTGTCTTCAGAGCGCTCCATTTATGGATTCCTGGTGGGATTTACGGACATAATTAGCAAATGATACTGTTTTTTTAGCTACATAATGCATCTTTAACACCTTTATGCTTCATTCACGGCCCATTTTGGTTTGCTTTATTCATCCGGTTCATGTGATGACCACATAAACATGACATTTTCTGGATTCATTAGCAGACAACAAGGAGCTCAATGCATCAATAAATTATTGATAGGCATAAAATGGAACGCTGGAGCTCCTTCAGGACACAATGGTTGTATTCTCTACGTACAGGCGAGTGAAGCCTGCGCGTCCACGTTGCTATTACGTTACATCGCATTTCAGTGGCATAATTGAACAATCTCGTCCACCTGTTATGACACGTTCAGTCTCGAAATGCGGCCTTTGAATGATACTGTCCGTCAATTAGCATGGTACGAGACACGCGGCGATAACGCCTTCAGATTCTCCGATGCTGTGAGTCTACAGACTCCACCTCAGCCTCATTTGAATATGAAAGGCCAACTGGAAGCATACATCATGATGATTGATTCCTGGGCATGTTGTGGGAACAGTCATTTATCATGTTGCGCCTCGGAGGACAGAGTATTACAATCTGTCTTAATATCAGAAATCCAGCACATTATGGATTTACTAATTAGCAATGCTGAGAAAACCATTTTCACCTGAATAAGAATCAGCTACAGCTGCCAACTTTGGAGACACCAAAGGCTTTTTGGCAACCAGAGCAGTGTATCTTCAGCACTCCCACGCTGTGTTTGTACACTTCCACACACCTATCAGCATTGTTTTTTAATAAAGACGAAGTACACACGCAGGCTTAAAACGGACGACATCTGTTCTAGTCTGCGGGTCAGGGTCCCACATGTGAGATGGCTGCCCGGCCCACTCGTCCTGTTTGGGTTGCGCGTTCAGATCTGTGCAGCTTTCCTTGATCCAGCAGTTGAATCGGTTGCTCTCAGATGACATTATTCTAGCTCTCCTCCTCTCTGTAACCCAGTTTTCTCTCTTCCAGTGATCTGTTATGACTAATTTTAAATTTCCCTCCTCGCCTTCATATCACCGCATGCTTCCAAGAGGCTCTTTTATTTCTTAGATGAAAGGCATGGGATTTCATAAATCACATCACGTTGCTCCTCGGTTTTAATTTCATCCTTAAGACTTTCTCGTTGCTTGTGTAGTTTGATGTCAAGGGCACTAATGTGATATATTTTCTCTGCATACCTGCATATAGTACATGCTCTGTAATTGGAGGACTTGAGGGTCTTTTAACTGATCGAAAAATATGTTGCTACTCTTATACAGTATATGTTATAAAAATAAAAAGTAACTAACGCAGGTCTATCCACTTTGTGTTCAAAATGTCAGCGCATTTATCAAGAACTTACACGACTCTAAAACACACACGTACACACAGTACCTCTAATGGTTTTGGCACAAGGAAAGATTTTGTGTGGGTTTGTTTTGGTTTCTCTTTAGTAAAGAAAACAAAAGCGTGGAAATAAGACAGTAGGTTAGTCTGTGGGGTGTTGGAAGGGACTGAATCAGAAAAATATTTGTTTATTTATGTATGTATTTTGCCTTTATATTGCACTGGTTGAATTAAATGGTTACAGGAATCCTTCCTACTCCAATAAAAGAGCCAATAACAGCTCAAAAGAATGCTGCCGTCTCTTAATAAGCAGAATGAAATTGGTTTTCTTTTCATTTAGGGCCACGTTGTATAACAGAACTTTTTTTATGAAACAAAAAGAGGGTGAATCCAATAATTATTTTCTACTCATTCGAGGTTTTGTACTTAATTAGTCGTTGCTTTTGTTGTCTTTGGTGTTTGGTTATGGACTGAGGACCTCAAGTGGACAGTGAAGGAACAGCTGATGGATGGATTAGAAAGGTCGCTCTATGTTAACGCTGTGTATTCTATCTAACTTGTCATCTCATCTGCAACCTTCCCACTCAAACAGAGGATCCCCTGTCTGGAGCTGACACACACTGACCTACCAAATCACTGCTCACGCCCACTCCTGACCGACCCGAAAATCATAACATCAGCTGATACTTACTGTGGATTGAAGTGGGGAATGAATGATTCTGTCATTGTGGATCTTTCAATAAAGGCTTACATGTAAAATATATACAATAAGTAACAGGTATAGATACAGTAATAAGTAATTACCATGACCAGTATTGGAATTCTTTTATTGGCTGAGGATGATTAGTATGATAGATACAACTGTAGAGATGACAATACGAGACTATCACCGAGGACAAAACGACAAGAGCACAACCAACTATGAGACAAACATATGTACACATATACATATAGATAGATATACAATATATATAGAGATAGCTATACAGTATATATATATTTATATATACAGTGTATATACTGTATACTGTATAAATATATATATATATATATATATACTGTATACTGTATGCCAAATCCAGGCCAATAGAGAAAAAAAGAAATTTGAAACTTGAACTCTGAAAAATATAACTACGTATACTTAATAATTCTCTGGAATGAATTAATTACTTTCAGTTCTTTGAAGTCTTTTTTTTTCCATTGCAGGTTTTCCATGTTCAGATCTTATTTTTTATTTCTTTTTTACAGGTTCACATCTTTATTTTTCTGTTTCAATGTTCAAAGCTTCAAAGCCTAAATGTCAAAAACTGGAACCAAAGCACTATGGATATATGGACATTTCAATTTGAAATTATTGCACATGGGCCAGAATAGTGTCATTGTACTGTGTCATAAATACTATACAGTATGGACATTTTGTATACACAGAACTGTGCAAAAGTCTTAGGCCACCTAGATTTGTTCTATCTCTTTATTAGAATACAACTAGAAAATACAGGAAGTAAGTCTGCAGTATTAAAAATCAGTAAAGAACAGCTTCTACAGGCTAAAGGGTCAATGATTTAGTGTGACCTCCCGTTGAACCAGGATCTCTTCAACCTAAATGGAATGGAACCCTAATTAATGTCATTGCTAACACCTGAATTTGTCACTACTTTCATCACTATTTACTGTCAGAATGACTGCTGGGAAAAAGAACACCAAGCACCAGGTTTGATAGAGGGAGACCAAAACTTTTGCACAGTAAAGTATATACAGTATATATATATGTGAGAGAGAGACAATTGTGTTGCTCAACCAGAGCTGTGCAGCCGTTCCTCTGCCTGGGAGGAGAAACTTTTCTGGTGTTTTGATTGTGTGGTTGTGGTGGAGTGGACTTGTCGCCCTGAGGGGAGACACTGAAAGAGATTGTTCCCGTGTCTTCCTATGCCTCCTAAATAAAACCACATGGGTGTCAGCAAACAGAGGAAAGAAAGTGCTCACATTAGAGGAACACAGTGCCCTATTAGAGGGCTGCACTCATGAAAGCTCATCTGAAAGTTAATCAAGCAGTCAGTGCGGATGTCCTGGAGTCACCTCATTGTCTCTATCTGAAACACGCCCGCAGTCCTCAAATGTCAAAATGTCTGTTTGTTCTTCATCATCGATGGCTCTTCCTTTGTGCTCTTAGCAACATGGATCATTGATTTCTGTCTGCCCGAGCTGTTATGCAATGCTGATGCTAAAACGTTTTGCTCAGCCCTGAGACTTCACGATAGAAAAAGCCAAAGTAAATCTCTCTCTTCCATTCAGGCTGTAGAAAGGTATGACTGTGTCACCTCTTACTTTTAATTGGACCTAAATTGAGTTTATTTTTTGGAATCATTATTTTAATTCACTGTGTGAAACTCCAAGGCTTCCAGCTAAATTCAGTGTCAGTTTGAAAATCACTTCAAATTCCTCAAAGCGCCGTCTATTATTCTTTTGTCTGAGACGCGCCGCTATTTTAATTTAAATTGACTTCATTCCTGAGGTAGCTTTCCTGGAGGAACAAAGACGTGAAAAGTTTCAGAAGCCAAGTAAAACTGTAATCACTTGAGATGAGGTGCCAGAGGCAACTCCATCTGCATTTAACTCACTGAAAAGTTCTGCAAAAGTACACAGCAGACATGCAAGGAACAAAATAATCACATTGCTGAATGACATAAACTTCTGTATCACATATTAACAACATTGGAATCCCCTATAACAAATTAATAATAAAAAACAAAACAAAACAATACAGAAAACATTTACAATGATCGCTAAAATGCTTTTTAATGCCATTATCTCAAGACCAGTTGACCCGTTTGTTATCTTGAGATAACAAAAGTTGTTTTCTCGTGATAATGTGTTTATTTATCATGAGAAAACAAGGTTTATTTTCTCAAGATAACAATTGTGGAGAACTCGAAAATTGTGTTTGTTTCGTTTTATCACACCTGATTTCAGGTTTTAAGATTAGTGTCATGACTGTCAGGGAGGTATTCATAACTGGACAGGAAGTCGAGGCGTTAATGTGTAGTTTTGTTGCTGTGATGAACACTATAAGTAAGAGGAAACAAGGTTTTGTTTTCACGAGATAATGGAATACTTAACTTATAATCCTGAGATAAAGACAATAAAAAAATAATTGTAAACATGGCCGTTCTCATCTTATTAATCTCATTTTACTAATTGGTGATGATCTGAATGTGGTCTTTTGATTTATGACTCTGTTATTGCTTGTAATGTGCGTTATTGGATGGATTCTTTATGTGCTCATTATTCTTTCATCACTGGGGCTGAGCCGCTTTATGTTTGCACTGGAATACCAATGCACAAATAAGCTCTATCACTTAATATCGCCCACCAGCTTTATTGCCAGAGGTTTGAGCTGTACCGTGCAGGAGGTATGCGGAGTCACCATCAAATATTCAAGAGGGGAATATTTCCAATAAGCCTTCGTCACTATTAGAGATAATTGGACAGGAACAATAAGGGGATTCTAATAAGGATCACAAGGTCAAAGGCGCCCAAGTTTTCCTGAGCACATGAACCACTGTTAGCGAACGTGTCAGAGAAAGCAGGTTAGAATAAATATCAGACATGAAAGAATGCTTCAGCTAGGCAGAAGATATGGATTTTAAAGATACACTGTCCTAACTAAAGCCAAAGACCCAAAGAACAGAGACATATAGTATTTGTCTGTCCGCAGTAGCGTAATAGTCACTCCACAGCAAGCAGTAACTAGATTTGAGTCTGACAGAGGCCTTTCTGTGTGGAGTTTGGTCTCCTCTGGTGCCCTGGTTCCCTCCCACAGTTCAAAGACGTTCCCACAACAAACCCACAGATGTATTTGCAGAGGAGGGATGAAGTGGGGAAAACTCACCACAAACTGTGCCAACACGCTGGAGAGTCCATGATGGAAACTGACAGATCAATCAGCTGTCAAATCCTCCTCAGACACGTCAGGACTTTCAATGTGAATACCTGAAACAAAAAATAATCTGGAATTAAGTGATATATGATGAAATGACAGTGATAAACAACAATGTCCTGTACAGTATGATTTTACTGCTGCATTATTTATTTATTAATTACTCATTTCAATATGATGTGCCACATTATTTTACAATACTGATCATAATGTGCAATATTATTTCTTAACTTTTTCCAAATTATCTTGCACAATACTATGTCATATGTACAATATTTATGTTAATTATCAGGGCAATATCATTTTTTATTACTTTTCAATATCCCTGCCGATACTACAGTACTTTGTAGCCAATATTACTTTGTCATAGCTATTCTATCCATTTCATCCTATTCTATTTTGGTTATCTTTAGAGTACTGTAATGTGAGTGACATGTGACGTGACGTGATGGGCGTGGACTCACCGGCTGACTGATTGGGCTGGTTGATTGATATTGGATACAGGTGTGATGGATTGACAGCGCGAATAAAAAGACTTGGCAGAGGCCACATGGTTGTTGTTGTTTTGGGAGCATCCAGCGGCCACGTCTCGGTACCGGGACTGCCGGGACGAAGACAGACAGTACAGGGGGTCAGTTGTCCCGTGATAGGGGGGGAGGTGTGCTGCCTCCGGTAGCTAGTCAGGGCCGGGCTGTAACAGAGTGTCGTGATCGCCGTCGTGTCCCAGCGTGTTGATCGTGACGCTGCCGTACGTTGGCTCTCCTCTAACGCCGTCCAGCGAAGCCGTTTCCCCGGGGGGACGGTCTCGCCGCGCGGGCGAGTTAAGTATATATTTTAACTCAACTATATAAGTATATATTTTAACTCAACTATATAAGTATGTATTTGAACTCCTACCACCCGCCTTGGTCAGACAACATCCGTAGTCCGGCCTGTCTGGTATTTTAATATCGAGGGAGGGAGCCCACATAGGAGAGGCGTAACCGGAAGCCTCGTTGGGACATCCGGACGGTTTCCCTTAGTGGTGATGGTCAGTGGTGTGAGCGTGGGAAAACTTGCAGTGCCTCCAGTGAGTGTGTTAGCGTGCCGTGTTCAACGGGTGTGGTGTAAATTAGTCAGTGTTGTGTGTCGTGGCTTCTGGTAAACGGAACCTGGACTGTCCTTGTCGGATGTTTTCCTTCCAACTAGCTCTCGCCCACCATTTACTGAACCTGTGATATATTAAAACTTGGTGCTTGAATAAAGAATCTGATTATTGTACTGTACAGTCTGGCTGTGATTATTTAAAGGGTCTGACACCCAGAGCAGATTTCTGCACTGCCTGAACAAAACCCACAAATATTACACTGGTGGCAGCGGTGGGATACAAAGAAAACATTAGAATGAATTAATAAAATAACATTAAATAAAAATGTCAGAACCTGAAAGTAATCCATCAAGCAGGAACTGGTTCACATCAATTGAACAGTATGCCCTCATCTAGCGGCCAATTTATAACTCCACGACCGATGTTTATGCCTGAAACCTGTACTGGTTTGGGGTGGGAATGGACAGATTGGATTGCGCAGTTTGAATAATTGGGATGAACCACTGAGGTTAAAATTTATGGGCCTTCGGCTGTCGGGGCGAGCAGGGAGGTGCATAGTGGACCATCTGCAACCGGCTTAGGCTAGTGAGAATTCCCCCTGCTGTTTTTCAGGTGCAGGTGGTTTTACCTCAGTCAGTCATGCCTAAAGTCTTGGAACAGCTGCACAATGTTGTAACTGGGGGCCACCTGGGGGTGCAAAAACTGCAGGGTAAGGTTAAAGACCGGTTTTATTGACCAAGGCCTTTGAAAGGTTGGCACTTGATAATCTTGGCCCCCTCCCAGAGACTCCAGGAAAGAACTAGTATATTTTGGTTGTTGGTGACTACTTTTCAAAGTGGACTGAGGCATTTTCACTGCCTAATCAGGAAACACAAACTATTGCTAAAGTTTTGACTGAGGAATAGGTGTGTTAGTTTGGGGCCCCACGCAGTATCCACTCTGATCGGGGTCGTAGTTTTGAGTCAACTCTGTTTAGAGTTATGTAGGCTCCTGCACATCCATAAAACTCGGACATCTCCCTACCACCCCCAGTCAGATGGACTGATTGAAAGGTTCAAACATACTCTTTTGTCTATGTTATGTCTATTCATGGAAGACAATATGTTGAACTGGGATACACTTTTGCCCTATGTCATGTTAGCCTATCGCAGCAGTGTTCATGCCAGCACCTCTTATTTAAAAGTAAATCTTCTATTCTATCAATGGAGCTAGAGTCAGATGATGGAAGTCTGTAAATTAAAATCAAATTCAACAAATTGTTTGGCCCCAAAACCATTTTCAACATCCAAAATTTTAAACTGTGCAGATGGCATTCACTAGTCTAAAGCTATGAAAGAATCATAAACAGAGGTGAGAGCAACTAGTAATAAGCTTTTCTTGAAACATGTAGGCACTGATATTTTGTCTCTGTTCGCATTGTTTTGCATTTTTACCAAATCCTTTATAAACATCCTTTGTTTGCTATGCAAATTCGATTTAACAGAATAAAGTCTTGTCTCCCTCAGACGTGAATGACAACCACCATGAGGAGCTGTGCTTTGATATTTATTCTGGGTGAGTACATAATTGTATCATGTTTTATGAGAAACTCAAAAGTTATTGACTGATGATGGACTATTGATGGATGTGAAATATATTTCCAAATTATGTTTTAAAAATGCAGTTTGCACAGAATTATTTTGTTCAACATTCGAAGTATCATTATTCAAGAGGAATCATGATTTGTCTTATATGTGAGGGGTAAAATACTGAAAAAATACTCTTTATGAAAATACTTAATTTTATGTTAAGTTACTATGTATGACTGCTACTAAACATCACCCTGTAAATGAGGGATAATATTTTCAAAAGTAAATCTAACAAAATAAACAATAATTGCGGATGTTGGTAACTTCAGTGTCATTCTTATTATCTCTTGCTTTCCTTTGTCTTTGTCAGGTGGAATCCTCAGTCCTGCCATCTCTGTTTTTCCACCTGGTATGATTCATCACTTTCGGAGAACACAGTATGTGTGTCATTGTAGATGAAATAACCATTGAGTCACAATCACTGACATCATTTTCTTTGTCTGATACAGGTTCTTGTGATAATTATACCAACATCACCGATCCACTACGCAACCGCGCTGGGTGGTACTGGTGGCGAAGAGTAGATGATGGACATCTTGTTAACCAGTGGTGGCGCTTTACAGGGTTTGGTGGAGACAGAGTCGTTACAAAATGCGGTTCAGGGTCAGGAACTACATCTTACATTCATATTCCATTTGAATATCCAGTTAATCAGAGTTTGACACCAAAGACAGGCAAAGCCTTTGCTAACGTTAATGGTTGTAAAGGAAAAACTGTGTCCATCGACGTGGTGCTCTGCCCTGGAGGATTCTACATTTACCGACCGTTAACCCACCCAACTTCTTCATTAACTATGGTTTACGCGACCTGTAAGTACCAAATACATTTTGTTATTCTTTGCTTTCTCTGGCAACATTTAAAGCTGAGTGTCATTTTTAGATAAGTAAGGTATGATACACAGTGAAACAATAACAGTATGATAACAGAATAATTAAGGATTCGATAGGACAGTTTTACGAGGGTTGGGTTTTGTGGATCAGTGTGTCTGGGAGAGACAAATTGAGATGAGTCTGAGTTCAGTTCAGGTAAACCTGAGCGAGCTGTGTTATGCAAGTAGGCATTGTTTTATTATCTTCTGAAAGTAAGAAGCCTCCCAATACCCCTGCTAGCCTGTAAGTGTTTTGTGTTCATTTTGTCTGTTCAGATCATCATACCTGTGAGCCAGACTCCTGTGGACCCGGTGCTGTGTGTTACAGTTATGGTTATTGTAAGTGTTCTGACGGATATTACACGGATTACTTCAATGAAAAAATAATTCAACAACCTCGAAATGGATCATATCCCTGTCATGGTAAGAAAATTAGTTGACCATTGCCCACAGCCTTAATAATAACTTATGAAATGAAGTTACTGTGTAAATGGTTTCCACTTAGAGACCAATCGGCTTTACATTTAAAAAATAATTTATGTACAAACATAGCACACATCATTTCTTTTAACAAAATTGGCAAAAATAAAACCGTGTCCTTGAATTTAGGAGTCCAGAACCCACCATAATCGGTCTGAAATCACATCTTTAGTTTTACCACAACAACAATCCAATTCCTATTTTCATTTTATTAATAATTACAAATAATTTGCATGTCCACTGTGAGACTCACTTGTTTATCTGGGAAACGGTTACATGACAGTAGGGGGTGATGTGGAGGAGATTAAACCAATGTAGACTTCTGTACTGTACAAACTGATGATACAGCCTAAAGTCTTAGTGCATGCTTACATTTTACATGTATTTAATGTATTGAAATGTATCAAAAACTCTGTTTTTCTTCTTACCAGACATTGATGAATGTGTTGACCCCCCCTGCAGTACTTTTAGCTATTGTAACAACACAGATGGATCATTCAACTGCACCTGTATAAAGGGATACGCTGGAACAGATCCATCGCTGCCACCACTGAAATCCAACCCATGCATAGGTACCATTTACAAAACCCTGACTGTAGCTCTCTCTCTGTACAGCATCCCATTGATACCGAATGTCAAACTGATTAAATGTTGTCTTTCTTTCCATAGATATTGATGAGTGTCTTGACAGTCCCTGTGGTGATGGTGGCAACTGTGTCAACTTGGATGGTGGATACGAGTGTGAATGCTTTAGCGGCTATGATCTCATTCTTGACCCAGCTCCCTTCTGCCAAGGTCTGTTTACAGTAACAGCTTCATGTACTGCAGTGTTCAACTGCTTTTATAGTCCATAAGTCCACGCCACGTTTCTGTATACACACACACATAAATTGCTCCACATTTGTATCAATGGCAAAAAATTCTTGGTTTATGATCTCCCACTTGGGTCATACTGTATATTCACAGTGAGAGCTGTCATAGTTCACATTTCTTCCAGTGCTGTGTATTTGTAATATCATTCATTCATTGGTGAAAGGCGTTGCAGTGCAACATACACTTAGCCATCGTGGTTTTTAAGGCAAAGTGGCCCCTAAATTGATTTCTGGCACTGTACAGGTTGACTTAATAGAGGAAGGATTTTTACAGAGAGGTGTTGGAGCAGCAGAATAAACACTTGAACTCCTTTCTGGTGATCATCTCAGATGGAGTTCGTGAGAGATTGGACAATGCTGTCAAGGAAACACAGGCAATGAATAGACCATGACCTTTTCAATGGGAAATTAAAAAGTTGGAGCGTAGACAGCACTCAACCACTAGAATATGGGCAAGTAGATACAGGACCAGAATGGTATGCCGCAATTCAAACCAACCCCCAAATGTTGTCTTTGAATCCAAGAGGCCACAATGTTGAATGCTGATCCACAGTTCCCCCAGGGCGTCATCCTCCCTTCTAGAAGTCTTCATCTGTTAGGCTGTGTTTTAGTTAATAACCATAATGTGATATCCAGTGATTCAGGTCCATGAACAATTATCTGCCTTTGTTGTTATTATGTGATTACCTTAAACATAAAACATAAATCACACAAGAACAGAAAGCCCAGAAAAACAGCAATGATTCCTCACAGCTTCCCTCTGTGTTCTCTCCTACAGATATAGATGAGTGCAGTGAGACACCAGATCCGTGTGGTAAACAAACGGTGTGTTATAATCTACCAGGAATCTATTCTTGTTCCTGCCCTGATGGATATTATCCTTCCACTGGAGTCATATGGGAAGCAGGGATCACATTTTGTAAAAGTGAGTACAATGAAGTTGAAAAAAACAAACAACCCACACATGATGACATGATAAATGCTTAACGTTTTCTGTCAGACTGACAGGGGTTAAATAAGGATTTTGAAGGTGGTGGAACTCTCTGCTAGGAGAGGTGCCACAATTTTTGCCTGCTGCTACAACTCAAAAACAATGTTTTAAGGAAGCGAGCTGTTGTACAACTCTTATTCCCTGTTCTTGCATGCCAAGTGATTAGGCGTGCCTCTTGTTCCAACATACTTTGCATTCTTTTCATGGAGTAAAGTAAACTGAAGAGCTCAGCCTCTGATCTGATATAATTCTAGACAAAAATGTGCTAGACCAATTTGAAAAAAAACTATTTGAAATTATTACATTTACAGCTGCATAGGTTTTAGTCAGACGCACAGTAGATGATGTCTTCATTTTAAGATTACAACTGTACCATGAGGTGTCATTTGCAATTGGATGGAAGAGTCGAGAGCCATTAATAACACAGAAAATCATTGCAAAGTAATTTTTTTTTTTTTTCGATAGGTTGAATTTGTCCGTTAGTTAAAAAGCACAGCTGTCCAAATGGTCTGTTTCAGCAGAGCTGGCAATTAAAGTGAAATTCCCTTCGAATACAATCTTCTTGATGGATTACATGTATACCAAATGGCAGACTCATATTAGTTTAGAAAACATTACACATTTTTGTTTGTTTTTTTTATATATGCTTTAAAGAGAATCTTGAAAATGTTCAAATGGGGTCTGGCCTAAGCTTGTGCCAAGGTGACTCACACAGGTGTCCAGTGATGTGAAAGGATGAAAGGCACATACAACACAATATAGACCAGTTCCTGCAGGAAATCGTGTTGTCGTGATAGCAAGAATTAATGCAAAATCATATATAAATACAATATATGTATGTGTATATACAGTATCTCTATATATGGATATATAATTAGTTAATGTTTATTTAATTCAACATCTCAACAATGGCTGGTCATTTTCTTAATCTATCTAGTTATTTACTGTCAATTAATTTATACATTTTAGTCGTCATTGGTATATCATTTCAATTTATCTTATTTCTATTCCAATGTTTTCTTTTGAAGGCTCTTATCTTTGGCCTTACTTTCCTCAATACATACCCTCTCTTTTCCTTTTTCTCTGCCTCTAGTGTTTCCTCACTCATGATAGTGTTTCCTTAGTTCCTGTTTTTAACGAGTGTTCTTGGGATGTGCTGCTTTGGGAATGTATGGGTAGGTTTGGGGTGTCTAGGCCATTGCTTTGTTGTGTGAAGCACTTTGTGTTCCACATTATTCTGTGAGAAGTGCTATACAAGTCTGATGATGATGATGATGAAGATGCCACGGAAATTAGACGATGGAGAAAGTAAACCAAAATGTCTGTACTTTCATTTGTTCCCATCATTTCACCATAAAAAAAACGACATTTGTAATACTCAAATAACAGAAAAAGGCAAGGATTTTTTTATTGTTTTTATAATCACAAAATATTTCCTTGTAATCTTGGAGATGCCGATTAAAAGTTGCTTCAGCAGACATCAATCTCCCCCTAACACCACCTATTTCTTTCAATGTTTTGGCTCGTGTATGTTCTCTACTAACCTCAAAGGTGCTGGAACTCTTTCAGAAGGTCTAATTTAACCCCTATTCACTGACAGAGGAAGGGTATATCACATACTGTATATTCATCTACTGTGTTTTTTGTCATTAACAGGTATTCCAGATATTCTAGCTGAAGTAGTGCCACCTGAGGTAGGTTATTCTGGCATTTTAAAATGGAGAAATTTATCGGTCATGCACTATGCATTATAATTGCGTAGAAATATAATCTACTTTCCACTACACAAACATTGACATACCCTGTTCTAATCCAAATTAATGATGCACACAATTGCAGGGCCAGTCCAAACAGAGGGCTTTCCTTTCCAACATGGATCAGCAACTTAAGGACAACGTTGGCATCATCTTACCAGCACCGGTCCGTAAAATAAAATGATAAGCCTCTCCGGGTTCACATCTCAGACAATATACTCCTACTACTAAAAATAATAACAAATTTCAGCAACAAATATTTCTGTCCAAATATAAAGCAGATTAAAAAAACAAACAGACATCCACATCCACATAGATGTCCATAATTGTATTCATTGCTGGGCAAGATTTTCTGAAAAAAGGAAAGAAGTGCAAGAAGGAGAGGCTATAGCCTGGCATCTACAAGTCGGTTTAACCATATTTATCTGAAGAGACAATCTGCAGATATTGAAAGCAAGTTGATTTTTACCACAGAAGTCGTATATTAAATTGGGATTGTATTCTGATTGAGTGCAAGTAAGTATACAATTGCACAAATTCCTTGTTTATCTCTCGTTCATTAGTGTTTTGTTTTTTCCCACTCAGATCAGTTAAAAGTTTGGTGGTTAATTCAGCAGCAGTGGTCTAATTAGTAACAACAAGTCTTCCAGCTTTCTCACCCTATTTGTAGGTTGCAGTAAAATCTTTGGTAGTTGAAAGAAGGTCAAACTCTGTTTGGAGAACCAATCTTATGTCTATATAGATCAGGGGTGATAATCCAAATTCTGGAGAAGCTAAACTTAACATGTAAGCTTTATTTCTACATATGAACTTTGTTGACTCCTGTTTAGACTTGTATTAGTTCATTAGCCTCATTCTGCCAAATCTGCTGAAGCCAGCAGAATGTTGTCTTTGCAAAGTTTGTAAAATTATGTGCTTGCAAGTAGGAGAGAGCAGTATGTCATGATACATGAGGTGAATACATCATCAATTAGCTAAATCTGAAAACATTTTTATGACCACTAAATGATTTTTTTCTCCTTTTTTTGACTGTTACTTACTTAATCACATGCATATCAAGACATGCTTTGAAAGGCAAAGAACACACCCAAAAAGTTTTATAGTTGTAAATTGTAAACAAATGTAAACACAGTGAACACAATTATTTGATAAATAATCAACGTGCAAATAACTGAACAAGAACTCAAACTACCCTAGTCCTCTTTCTTTCTTCCTTTCTTTCTCTCAGTTAGAACAACTTTCTCTACCTTTTTTACCCCCAAAGCCCTCCTGTGTCCAAGGAAATATTCCCTGGGGCTCTCTTTTGGGCCCTTGCCCACCTGCTGTCAACCACTGTGTTATTGTTTCTGTACAAAAAAAACAAAAAACTAACACGTTTACATGTTTCCCTTCTGACTGCACTTCTTCTCTGGCTTACCGACTATCACCAATGTCTCCTTGTAATTTCAGTTAAGGCATCAGTGCCAGTTTTGCAATTGGCGCAGCGGGTGTCTCCTGTTACTACTTCAAAGGGGCTCAGGGCATAAATGGAGAGACAGGTCTTGGACCAATCTTCCTCACTTAAGCACAGTGTGATTTTTCCAAGAACACAGAAGACAGTGGTAACAGCTTCCTTCTCCTCACATAGTCTCTCAAACGTGCAGAACATAGAGGTCCGTCTTGCTGAATGTATCAGTTTGTGTGTGTTGTGGAAACTTGTGCTGTTTCTGAATTCCTTTGTGCTTCTCTGCTGGATGTTGGGTAGATCAGGAAGTGCCTGTATTTAACGCCTGTGCAAAGCACGGATGATATAATCAACCTGCTTTGCGCACGCGTCAACCATATTGGCGCCATTATCCATGACTACCGTCAGAGCTTTGTCAGTTATGCGCCAGTCATCTGTGATTCTTTTTGATTCTGTGCAAATGTTGACAGCAGCGTGTTGTCCTGCAAAACTACACATTTCCAGGATGGAGGCTTGCATTTGCCTATTCTCATCAATCTCATGGAAAGCTTGGAAAAAGTGTCGTGACGAAATTCCTAAAACTCTCATTTTCAAGCACAGAGAGAGGTTGCATGTCCATCACAAGGATTTCCACAAGGCTTCTGTCTATGTGGGTGTTCTTTCTGGTGCATTTCCCCCTCCGTCCCCTCTTAACCTTTCTTTTGCAGCCCATTGTTGTCAGTCATGTGGTTGCTTTACAAATGTTTCTGAGTTTGTTGTGTTCCCAGTCGTCGGAGTTAGCAACATTTTCATTTAAAACAGCGAAGTTACTCAGACCACCGCGCTTCTCTACCTTTCAGCCATTACAGCATCTGTAAATTGGTCCATAAATCCATCTTCAAATGACGAGACGTATCGATCCGCCCACCCCTAGGCCCAAGAACACAGTTAGTCTTTACCTATAACCTAATGGTGGTTATTCAGATTCGGCAGGGAAGTAAAAAAGGTTGAATAAAAGTGTTGGTCATAACAATTAGGGGAGTAAATCTCAACCAAGATGATTAGCGTATGATTAAGCTGGCCCCAAATGGCAGCAAAACGACCATATGGATAGGATGAGTGTTCGTATTTTCTAAAATAGCTGCAAAATCCAATTCTGATCTAATTCTTATACTGCTTCATCTGTTTTCACGGGTTTGCAGATAGTGGCCAACTCATTTTCTGCGTGTATGGTAAGCAGCAAACAAAATGTAGTAAATCTATAGATGTTTAATCCCGACAGAGATCTCTGTAATTCATATTTGTATGGTTCAGCCATTTTTTTTTCTCACTCACTTCAATTCATAAAGCAAGTGTCAGGTGTTGGACCACTGGCCACGTCAGACAATGAGGTGAGTAATGAAGAAGCAGCGGACATGGGTAGTGCGGTCCTGGGCATTTCAGACCTATTAGTTGCTAGTCTGGTGGAGCCGACTGCAGGCAAATCCAGCAAACTCATCCAGAGTCCAACCGTGGGTAAGAGTCGTTCATCTTGGTTCAGATGTAGTTGTGTTGTGAGTTGTGGTTGAAAGCAAATTTATTGTGTGTGCAAGATCTGAACCTACAAACTGTTGGTCCGGAGAGTGATGACAACCAGAGTATCCCCCTCTCTGTGAATGGAAGCAGCATGGAAATCAATTTGCATGCTTTAGCCAAGGAGAAAAATGGTGAGAGTAAACTGATGTTGAAGGAGAGTGTGTGGTTGTGTGTGTGTTAATTACACTGAGAATTTTGTTGATCTTACATAGAATATATATGGACATTTTTAGGTTCTGCCTCGGCTGCTCTCCTGACACTCAATGGAATGGAAAGTCTTCTGAGAGACCAATACTTTAAAACAGAGAACCAGACAGAGATGTACTCAGATGTTATCACTGCTGTTATACCTGGAAGAGGACACATCAGCCTGTTTGAGCCTGTCAACTTCACCATCCATCACAAGAAGGTGCACCATCTACAAAAACAATATCCATCCATCCATCCTTCCATTCATCCTTTCAAACTATTATTAGCTAATGTTTCATGTATCACTTTCATATTTTGTGATTCCCTAGACACCACCTGAATCTGGTCTTCCAACTTGTGTTTTCTGGGAAGACAAAACACAAAAGGTCCAAACAGGAGAGGATGAAGAGACCATGGCCTGGTCAGTAGATGGATGTTGGGTGTCATACTCTGATGAAAACTACACAGTGTGCAGCTGCTCTCACCTCTCTACCTTCGCTCTCATCATGCAGATTGGAGAGGTATACAAGATTTATTTGTGCATGATACAAGTGCATTCAGTTTAGTTTGGGGGTACTTTTTCAACTATGGGGGCA
>OMNV01029154.1:13274-26412 GCA_900303265.1 Brotula barbata | reverse complement strand
TTTTGACTGTTCTTCTGTCTGTCTCTCACTTTGGGCCAGACATTTGTTTTGTTGTCTGTACTCTCTCGCTGCCCGTCGTCCAACTGGTCAGTCCGGAGCGGGCGACAGTTGACAGATGGCCGGGTGATACCCCCCCAAAAAAAAATCTAAAACACTAACGCCATTACCCTGGTTACATGTTCCACCTGTGACGAATCTGAAAGAAAATTTGACATTTAACTGCCGCAGCATTTTAATTTGCACTGTGCGTGGGAGGCGAGTCTTTATTCACACCAAGCTTTGTGAAATACTCACCACATCTGCTTGAATCAAGTGAGCGATCAGGCTTGTGACGGACTACACTGCGGTGTGACAGACAGGGAGTTGTTTCATCACAGTCTGTGGTCTTTTTTACTGAGTCATAGCACCAAAGTAGACGAATAAATGGTCAGTGAATTTTGTGAAACCTGATACCTGAATAATGGCTTATTTGTCCGGACGCGTGCCTCTGCAGTGAACGCGTTCCATAATCGAAGCGGCTGAGATAATTTAATTTGTATAATCGAATACCGACCGTGCGATTGTGTGCGCGGAGGAGTTCTGCAATAACGACGTTTAATCGTTACTTTTTCCGCTTTGATGGTTCGCATTCGTGCCCAGGTGCTTGTGGCTGACAGATCAAAGCTTTTAGGCTCGGAGCTCCATCGCCAAGCACATCCAGCTGCAAGAGGCGGTTAATGGCTGCTGAGAAATGAAATCCGATCAGTCTCCAAACTCCTGTTCAGTCATTTTAGTGAATCGGCTCACTGTATCGTAACATGGCCCCGAGTGTTTTCTAAATCTGAATGAGCATCTGAGGTGCGGAAAGAGATACGGGGGTGGAGCGACCAATGGAGCTCTTGGAATGACCAATAAAATGATTTTCAACAAAAGAGCATTTGTAGAAAGCGTACATATTGTCAGCTCATATCCAGCAGTGTCTTTTAGTTTCTCAGATGTGTTATAGGACAGCTTATACTGGTGCTTGATTGTTTAAAACGCTAGCCTCGAAGCAAAGCAAAATGCTGCATAAACACCGGGCAGGGTTTTTTTTAAACGCAATACTAAAAACGCTGTCAGCAAACAGCCGGGCCATTAGGCCTCTTAACTATAACATTTGTTATGTCAGAAGCTTAGGCTGTGCTCCTTTGAGTGCGAGTGGGGGTACGGCACAAAGATGTTATTATTTCCTATGTAAAGATTAACGCCCCCTTTTTGGACTTTGCTGCGTTGTTGTTGTTGCCGCAGCGGTACTCGTGATTGTATTAAAACAATACAGACTCGTGTAGCAGCCCCATAGGGTGGCATTTTCAAAGCTGCCTTATTTAGTGTTGTAGTACAATAATGCAGCCTATTTTGAGCTATCAGTACAAACACTGTCCCTCGTGGCGTAGCCAGCTGGCCAGCTAGTCAGTGTGTTACAAGTCTAAGTGCTCTGATGCCTTTATGGGCCCGAGATTTCAGAGTCAATCCCTGCCAGACTATCGGATGAACTCTGCATCGGTTTCCTAGATGCAGCGCAGACAGACACGGAATCCATTACGCTCCTCTCTGCTTTCCCTGACTGCTAACTGAGTTTCTATTGAACAGGCCTTAGTAGGGCCGAACAGTACATAATACATCTAGTTTGCCGACTCTGATGATAGGATTTGGCGTAATGTAGTTATTTCTCGAATATGTAGAGAGAGTGCACTGCCTCTCATCCTAGTCATGGAGTGACAAAAAAGTAGAAAGGCGGAAAAAGCCCTCTGGAAGAGAAGGATGCTCTTTATTCAGTCAACCACATCAGTACATGTCCCTCACAGCTCTGAAAGGCAAATGTGATATAGGCTTCAAACTGAATATCTTTGAGGTGGATCATTCGTCGTGACGCGATAACAAAGACGCAGAAGACTTCCCGTCAACATCACAGCGTCGGGCTTTTCGACGCAACTTCGATTGTGCCACCCTAAAAAAAAAAAAATCACAGCACAGTGATTATTTAGGCGATCTGTGCAACCTTTTGAGGACATTTTGGTCTTTTCTTACTTCCCGTGCAGCTATATTTGACAGCGAGGAAATTCCTGTTAATAAGAGTCGTCACAACCGTGACTATACAAGTGTTTTTCCGCGAACAGCTTTGCCCAGCTTCGCTCTTTTCGGTATCTCCCGTAATTCCGACAGTCTGGACAATGGCTGTGTTTTATGGCTTGACCTTTTTAATTATGTATTTTACTACGGGGCTTTATATTGCTCCGTAGGTGTGCAGGAGCCACTGGATTTTTTTCTGGGCTGCCCTGTGTAACGCCTGGATAGCGTCTGAAATATTTAGATGGCCTGAATGAAGCCTGCAAGACGAAAAGAGGTTGAAAGGTTTGGGGGGGGCAGGAGAGAAGAGGGGAGGTAGAGAGAGTGATAAACGGAACATCAAAAGAAAAGGAGGGAATGGGATGGAGGGAAAGATGTGGACCAGAGAGACCAGAGAGAGGACTCCACCACACACAAACTTTACCCCCCACCTGAGAGAGAGAGAGGGAGAGACAGAGAGCAAGAGAGGGAGAGGGCGAGAGAGAATTGGAGAATTGTCAAGGACGAAAGAGGGCATTTGCCGAGAATAGATGATGCTGGGGGAAGGGAACCAAAGACGGGGAGTGGAGATATGAGGAGAATAGGACGGCGGACCCTCTTTGTAAGGGCATTTGACGAGACCGACACGAAGAGGTGTGTCAAACCGCTGAACGCGTTTCTCTGTGTACGGAACAGGAAAACCTCCGTCCTATATGGCGCGTTTCATTGTGATTGCAAAGTGGCAATAAACTACTGGTAACTACTCGCCGCAGTACAATTTAATGTAGTGCCACACGGATGACGTGCAACATTACTATTCATTAATTCATGCATTCACATTCTCTCTCCATTTCAGCTGACACTAATGCTCTTCTAATACACCGAGTGAAAAATAGTGACAATCATAACAGAGGAATAAAATACATTCCTCTCGCAGTATGAACCCACATCCCTCTGGCTGTTTGTTTTCGCAACCCATGCAGCATATTACTCCACTTGATCTCCCACTGGGAAACAATGGACTGTAGCTTTTTACACTGGCTACACATTTCCATCAACATATAAAAATGTGAATAAACATCAGAATTGGGGCCTGCCAGTGACCGGAACATTAAGATAATGTTTGTAGCCCTGTCGATTTGGCATCCTGGTATTCAAAGAGTCCAATGCGATCGCTGGTAAAACTCGGGCTGACTTGGTAGGTGAACGTTTATTGGAAGATTTGTTGTAATGTAACCCCTCAGTCGGTGTCTTGGTGAGATCTGAAATCATTGTTATGGTGGTTTAGGGACTCAGGGATGACGGTTCAGACGTAGTTTCCACTCTAACCAGGACATATTCCCGTTGCCTTTATTCAAACTGCCCGTCCTTCATCCTCTCCTCCTTCCGCTTCAAATGTAAGTTGACGTTACAAATGTAATGGCCGTACAAGTGACCAGATCGAGGAAATACAGTACAAATGTTGAGAAGTGAAGTCTTTCATGCTCAGGCACCAGTCTGAAGCAACACCAGTTAATGATGGGGGTAGCTGTCTAAATTTGAAACGTTCTCCGTGTATTTCACACGGTTGGACAGTTGAACTGTGATGTTGCTGTCATTCATGGGTCAGCCTTACTGGTCAGGATGTTATTTGTTTTGTTGATGTGCTGCAATATAGGAACTGACACACCACAGCATCAGTAACAGATTTCAAATGAGGGGATTTGTTTCCGAGAGGACGTCCACACAGGTGGACATCGGTGTTGTGTTTCCTCACTCGAGCCTCGTCCAGGCTCTCTCCTCGTCCTCTCCGCGTTCAAATGAGCAGATTTGGGGAAATTGAGATGATTGTGACCAAATAGATTTCCGGGTCGTACAAGGATTGAGGAAGCATCACATAAAGGCTGTCCTGTCCCCCCCCAGCCCCCCTCATCTCTGCTTACTTCACTCACTGTCTGTTCTGCCCGGTACCCAGTCAGCCAATCACAAAGCAGAGCTAGTTGCAAAGACACTTTCCCCTGCAGTTGTGCTTTGAAACTGCCTAAAAAACTGAATCCGTCGAAGTGTGTCTATGCCTTCCTTCGTCCTTCCGTGGGTAAAAATATGCTTCTGTGTGCGAGAGAGAGGAAGGTGTAGAATGCGTGTATGACGAGAGAGAGAGAGAGAGACCATTGTCCATTTCACACTTACCAGAGGATTTGACTGTACAAACGGCTGCCTGTGGTTTCCTAATCTGCATTTATGGCTGCTGCATTTTCCTGGAATGTTCCACATACATACACACATCCATGGGATTAGCGTGTAAGCTCTCGGCAGACAACATTATTAAAAGAATGTTCTCACTCATTACACCCGCAATTGAACCCCCTCATCCCAGCGGAGTTATCGGAGTGTCGGAGACTAATGTTTGTGTGGGCATATTCATTCTCCGGTGGCTATGTGGGTCAATATCCTATAGGCACGATAAGAAGAGAATACTGCACATCAGGAGCATACGAGGTCAGCATCAGTGAGAAATTCTTTTTTGGCATACAGCTTCATTCACTCTGTAACCCTAAAACACAAAAGTTACGTTGGCATCGAAACTCATATGTGAAAAGCTCTGTCTCCTTGATCTTTTATGCACATTATTTAGCTTTTGTTTTGGCATAGAGAGAGGGGCAGCAAAGGGCACAGGCCGGAATCGAACCGCTGCGTAACCGATGAGTCAAAGGCACCCCGTTGTTTAACGTTTTCTGAGAGAGGGTTGATGAAGGAAGAATTCTCGTCTTTGTGTGGTTTGCTCGCCCATATAGGAATATTAATCTTTCATGTATCTGTACTGAAGGGATGAGATGGATGTGGAAAGGATATAGGTCTATTAGTGCCTTATATATAATGTAGATTATAAATAATAGGCTTTTATATTGGCTAAGAGGATGGAAACAGTAAAGTCGGCGCTGATAGCTGAAGATGAAATGGGCTGGGGAAAGGAGGAGGTGAACTTTTAGCATTAAAGAGAGTGCTGTGCATTATGGACAACATTATTAAGGAAAAATATGATTCAGTCTTTCTCCACCCGGAGAGGTAGATGTCTTTGGATTCCGTGAAATGGGAATTTTTCCACCGAGGATAAAAAAAGCCAAAGTCAGTTTGTGTCACCTTATAGACTTGATAGATTAAACGAGAAATTGTATAGAAATGCGTTCACATATTAACAACGTGCAAAGCCTCACACTGACTTTGAGGCAAGTCGAACATCCGATCCATCCTCTCCTCGCTTTTTTTTCACACATTCTTCGTTCACACACACACGCACGCACGCACGCACTCACAGTGAACGCTCACTAATATGCACGGTACATATGCTCTCTCTCTGCGTCTTTACTCAGTCTCTGCAGGGTGACTCAAACCTCCCTCTGCCTTCCTCTCTCTCTCTTCCTCTCTGCTAGATCTCATCTGATGCCAAGACTGAAGGAGTCTCGCTCCCACGAGTCATTGCTCAGCCCCAGCAGTGCTGTGGAAGCCCTGGACCTAAGCATGGAGGACGAGGTCGTCATCAAACCTGTGCACAGCAGCATCCTCGGGCAGGACTACTGCTTTGAGGTAAAGGAGGCGGAGCTTACACACACATAAAAACTGCTACTGTACATAAAGTAGTCTCACTACCACCCAGCATGACAACAACGTAACAAAACAGCATTTTACTTTGGATACTTAGCACGAATACAGATGTAAGAACCATTTTAAAATTCAGCATTGTTACTTTCCGTGTGGATTTAGGATCAGTGTTAGTTCATATTTTGATGTGAAATGTAAGAATTCAACCACTCTAGCTGATGTCATCCGTAATTCTGCATTTCACCTGTATGTCATGTCTTAGCATGGTGATGGAGCTGTCAGGCAAAACCAGATTATAGAGTTAACAAACGGATGATTGAACAAACAGCAAAGGAATGTAACAGTCAATTCTACAGGAGGATCTCAGAGGTGTACTGTTTACCTGTCCTTAACACGTTTCCAAAAATTCAAAAGAAAGGACGCCGTCATTGATCTTTTTCCGTGTCATACCTACCATCCCGGGAGCCCGTGCAGTCAAAATGTAACAAACGCTGCCACAGATGACACTCGGAGTGCATTTTGTAGCTCATCCAAAGTCTTATTTTTAATGCAGACGTTTCTAATAGACAGAATCTGGACACTTACAACCGAGCACGATGCTGCGTCCAATTCGTGGACATGTCCACGTGGTATTCAGTGTGCACGTAGAAACACACTGGGAGCGGGACAAGTTAACAGCCTTTGGACAGGCTGCAGGGAGGGAAAGCACTAAATACTTTCCAGCCTTAACAATAAGTTAAAAATAGAGCTTAGCACAATGCTCATTGCCTCAGTCTGTTTTTTTATGTAGCTCTCGCTCCATGTTTTCTCCCTCCATCCATGCTGTCATTCCTCAGCACTGTTGTCATCTTTGGTGTCATAATTTCCACTGTATTGCGCGTGTGTTTGTTCCAGTCCGCACTCTGTTTATACTTCCCACTTTATTTCGCTGACGAGCACGTTCGCTGCGAGATTTACTGCCATTTACGCACTAAAATTAGTAAAACCATTTCTGTCCATTTATCTTTTGCTGGTGTGATGTTCCCCATCTATTTGTCATGCGTGACGTTCGATCATTAGAAACATTAATTTTCATTCTCTCACTGTCACGGCGGTAGGTCACCACCTCCACAGGAAGTAAATGCTTTTCCTGTCGCTCATCAGCGGAGAGAGACAAATGGATGGAGAATCTGAGGAGAGCGGTGCAGCCCAACAAAGTAAGTATGTTTAAAAAAAAAACACAGTAGGTGGAACAAGGCTGACTGAAGTACGAGGTTCATATCCAAGTGTCCCCATTCCAACTCTGCGCTGCTTCCATTTTGCTCATTTCGACACTGGAAAAGTGCGTTGCAAGTTAGCTATTTGGTGTAAATCATGCTGCCGTGCAACTCGATATGCTAATCCAGGGGTTTTTCCAACTGGCGGTCCGTGCCAGAAGCCGTTAAAATATTACATTGTTTGTAAAAATTTTAATTGAAAAGTTTCTTGTTCATATTAGGTTGGGGAAAAAAGCTAACCGCAGACCTTGACCCCACCCCCCACACGAGTTTCCCCCAGGTTGCCTCTGAGTCAGGGAGTCCATGGGTCAAAATAGGTTGAGAACCCCTGGTTTTAATCTGTAGCTGCTGTCTTCCTGCACTGAAGGACACAGAAAGTGCAGGCTGGAATGGAGGTCCCCAACACTTAGCACGCCGCAGAGTTTATCTCCCGCACTGACGCCATCTGTAATCATGACAACACAGCTGTGGCAGACAGAGAGTGGTAAATATATACCAAAGCCAAGAAACGCTCCTAATCTCCCAGCATCTTCACTCCTTCATCTGTCATTATTTAGCAATTACTCACTAATTAGAACTTTGGGTGAAAAAAAAAAAAGTGCCTTAATAGAGTCAAAGTCCCCTTTTCTCTGTGTACGTTCCATTTCTCTAGCTTAGCTCTGCAGTTTTTAATTATTGTCTGGATGCAATGTTTTTGGACAAATACTGAAATTCCTTTTAGTTAAGGAAAAGGAGGGGATAATTCATAAAGCACAGCACCAGATTTAAGGCGTTGGTAAGAGAATGTTGTGTCAGGCAGCCACGTTCCCTCATTCCTAAGGCTTTTTCAGCTGTTTTTCTTTTTCTCAATTGCTCACACCTGACGCTTAATTATAGCAGTATGAAATCAGGGTATGTTTTAAAATCTAAATTTTATTTAGCAGGGATAAATTGAATGTCGAAGCCCACTCACCCACTCAACTGATCATTCAGTTTATTTACATGGAAAGTTTTTTACCGGATTTTTGCAAGTCAGATCTGCATCACAAGTTACAGTTAACGTCAATAATAATTTTTTTATCCTTGTTTATGCGGTTTATGATTAAATTAGTCATGTTGAACTAGTTATCCTTTTTTTCTAAGCGGTTGAGGTGGTCCGCAGATGTTCGCCATCCTTCTGAACGCGGGGTGAACCGAAGAGCTGAAGACTCTCTGGAGCATCTGTATAAGAGATGCTGCATAGATGATCTTGTTTAGGTCTCGATGCCTCGCTCCTTTTACAACATCCTCTGCTTGTTGTGCGTTTAATTTGGATGACTCAGACACCTGGAGAGACTCGCAGCATGGGAAGTGCGGTGTTTGATTAAACACTGTTGATTCTACATTTAGTTAGGTCAAGTGAAGGAGCTGTTCCTGATGAGGAAGTGCTGGCTGACTCAAGAGATGAATCATCCCGTGGTACGCTTTAGAGTCGTAAAAAGGAAGGGAAGTGGTTGATAATTGCTGTCATCGTCTGTCGGAGGGGTTGATTTTTATATTTAGGGGAACATGAACTTGGAAACGGAGAAACATCATAGCGATTTGTCGCAAGAATGTGACACATCTGGCTATGCAGTGATGAATGCAGACCTGGGAATGAGAGGAAGTGAAGGGTCCTGGCATTTCCCGGACTTGTTCTAAGTGCTGTGAAAAATACTGGTGCCTTTTCTTGAGAACGTCTGAAGAGGGCCCTTGCTCGTATTTGTTCCGTCATCTCTCAGTGACCGTAACCAATTTCTCTCACAGATGTAAGAACACTTCTGCTTTCTGTGATGGTGCTGCTGTACGATTGCTTTGACGCAAACACCGCTCGGTGTTGTGGCATTTGCCAGATCAACGTTGACATCTCTTAACTTTCAAAGCGTCATCGCTGGAGTTTAGACTCGAGTTTTTGACTTAGGATCCTGTGGGGAAGCACGGTTCACGTTCCTCCCGCTGAAATGGGCACCGTGTCGCGTGAATGCTCTGTGTTGCTCACCGCATTCCGTTCGTTAACCCCTTCTTTTCATGATCTCCATCTCCAGGACAACAGTCGTCGGGTGGAGAACATGCTGAGGCTGTGGATCATCGAGGCCAAAGACCTGCCAGCTAAGAAGAAGTACTTCTGTGAGCTCTGCCTGGACGACTCGCTGTACGCCCGCACCACATGTAAGCTGAAGACCGACAATCTATTTTGGGGAGAGCACTTCGAGTTCAACAATCTGCCCGCCGTCAAGAGCATCACGGCCCACCTCTACAAAGACACAGACAAGAAGAAGAAGAAGGATAAGAACAATTACATCGGACTGGTCAACATCCCCATCGCAACCGTGACGGGGCGGCAGTTTGTGGAGAAATGGTATGCGGTCAGCACGCCGAACCCGCCGAAGGGCAAGACGTCCGGGCCCATGATAAGAATCAAGGCACGCTATCAGAGTATGAACATCCTTCCCATGGAGATGTACAAGGAGTTTGCCGAGTACACCACCAACAACTACATGCTGCTGTGCTCCGTGCTGGAGCCCGGGATCAGCGTGAAGAACAAGGAGGAGATGGCCTGTGCTCTGGTCCACATCCTGCAGAGCACAGGCAAGGCCAAGGTTAGTACAATGTTTTCCTCGGCAGAGAAATGTTGAATTTACCTGCGTTTGACACGCGGCACTGACGAGACGATATAAAACACACCGAGTTGAACCGCCGCCTCCTCATCCCACGAACCTCTGACCCCGTGGCGGTAATGCTGCATAGACAAACAGCAGGCAGACAGGCGATTTCCTCTGGCTGCGGCAGCGTCTATTACATTTGAACCCAGACTAATCTCTTACATGCACCCCTGCGGCGCCGCATCACATACCAAGGCAGGATAGACACAAAACTCCATCCACCGCTAACAAAGCAAAAACACTTCACTTCACTTAAGATAGATATTTTTTTCGCAAATTATCAGCCCACATCTTTGACAGAACATTCATTTAGCTTTTTGTTGAAACAGGTTTACTACTTATTACATAATTAATTCTAAAAGCTGTGATGTTTTCAATTTGCAGACAGGGAGATGGACATTTCTTATTTGAAAGGGTGACGTTGGTAAAAATCATAATAACCGTTTTATTGGTTTATTTTTGGTGGTTTGGATCAGTTTAGTTCTTCCTGTATATTATAAATTGGCCAAGTAAGTTAAGTTCAATCATTAAGCTACATAAAGGACCCGTGACAGTCCAACGCATTTATTTTGCTCTCCAAAATTCAAGGTAATCTTTAAAAAAATAATTGAAAAGTGTCATTTAGGTGATCGGTAACAGCTTTTCCTCCCGTAAGATACGCTCACTATGTTATTTACTTTAAAGACGTCGCGCGTTGGCTAAAATTATAATTTTATGAATGTGGACATTATCACAAGGGATAAGTGCCACTTTGAAGACCTCTTTAGTTACAGTTATGGTCCAGAAAATAAGTAAGATTAACATCAGCAGCTCTGTGATGAAAAAAAAAACCCGATATTGACTTCTGGCATTTGAGCCTTCAAATTCCAACAGGTGAGATGAGGCTGTGAGAAGGAATGGATTTTTATTGACTGCTGCAATGCTGACATGCACTTCTTAGACACAAAGCGTGCTTCTATTACACAACAGAGGGAATAATCATGTTTGCGCACGTGACGATTTAAGTCGGCAACGGAACATTTTACCGTACAAAACGTTCAGGATTGCTGTAAGCGTGTCGTTTGAACTGTTTGTCTTTCGTAGGAATCGCTCTCGGGCTCCTCGCAGCGATGCAAAACAAACTTATTCTCCTCTGCCGTTGTTTCAGTCTTCCTCTTCAGCAGAGCCGTGAAACTTTCCCCGACTTTACTGCGTCTCGTCGGGATCGTTGATGAATGATTAGTGCTTAAGATGTGATGTCTGTCCTCGCTTTACTGTCAGTTTGCCACTTTAGGATAGGGAGTAATCTGCCGATCGAGGGGGAGAAGACAGACGCCACATTCTTAATTACTTTCAATTAATCCCCACCGTCCCTGGAAAGGACTAAAACTTTTACTTTGTTCTCCCCTCCCGATCTCTGTCGATGGCTACTTTTCTGTTACACTGGGAAAGACTCCATTCAGGTTCTCAATGGCAAGCGAAACACATTTTCGGTCATGTTTAAAGGTGAGCCATTCTTTTTTTTTTTTTCTGTTTGATTTAATCTTCTGCCAGCGCGCGTAATATTGAGAACAGCTGCGGTTTCCTTTAGAAGAATAGGCAGATTGAAACTGAACCTTTAATCTGGGCTAAATGGGACAAATTAATGAAAACTGCCATTGAAATCCCGTCGAGTGTCAGGACTCCTTTGCTTTTCTTAACAGTTTGATGGTCCAGGACACCGTGTAGCGGTCTGAATATTCAGCACATACGTACACACAGACAAGAGAGCGTGTGCTTTCCTTTGGCCTTGATCGATACAGCAGCCATGTCCAGCCAAACACATCCCTCCCTACCAAGCTAACCGCATATCCCAAATGACTCCTAATTCACCATATGTTCTCAAGACCTCAATTTTAGCTTCTTTTTTTTTTTTTCATTCCACTGCCAAGCAGGGTGTGTCCTTTCTGAACATTGGTGACTTATATTTGGAAATCAAGCTCCGCTCAAGCAAGGATAAACCCTGGAAACTGCTGCAAGGCCAGTTTTCTTGGGACTTTCCCGCAAAAACACAGCTCCAGCCAAACACACACACACACACACACCTCCCAACCCTGCTCCTGCTTTCATTATGTAGCACTGTGCAGCCTTTGAACTGTCCCGTCCGTGAGTCACCATCGGGGTATGTCTGGGAAAGGTTCATCTCAGCCGTCCAGGTAGTAAAACGTCTGAGAGGTTGAAGTGCAGTCACTGGACTAAATAATTTAGATTGAGGGGCTTTTGCTGCTCGTCCGGAGGGAAAGGTAGCAGCAGTTATCCCATCTGGCAGACACACCCATCGCTGGGAAAAGCGATGCTCACGTCGTCACGAAGCCCAGAACAGAGTTGTGCTGGATACAGATTTCTAATTTAAAAACGAAGAAAAACGTCGTCTTCAGATTAACAAAATTATAAGCTCAGCCAACACTCTACACGTCTTTAAAGATAAATTATCGACCTTATCTTCAGTTACCAATCACTTCAGCGAAGCTGTTCAAACTTCATCTAAAGGCGAGCTTGAACTTTGGAGGACTCATTCAATGAGTTAGACTGCAGTGTTCTGTTTGAAATTCAATCAATCCGTCACGCGCAGGAAGAGCTCATACCACCAAGGCTAAACTAATACTACAGAGGATATGATTCTTCTCCATAACGAGTAATTAACCCGTTTAAGTAGTGAAGGAAAAGTATGTCCTTCAGATATGCAGTAAAGTGAACATAATAATTTGCCCTAAAACACGCTTCAGTGCTGTGGTGAATTTTTTTTTTTTTTTTTTTTTTTACTTCGTTACTTTGCGCCCACTCACTCCACTGGTGACTTTAACCAACTTTTGGGTGGAAAAAAAATGTTTCAGAATGTCTGGAATACTGTGTTCTCATCTGAATTTCTTTGTATAGTGTCTGGTGTGGTCCACACAGTACCACCGTGGACTTCCCTTGTAGGCACAGACAGAGAGAAGTTACTGTACTTTGCACAATGGTTGAATTTTGCTTCTGCAGAGTCCCAACAGGGGCTGACGAGGGCGACGAGTGTGTCTGAAGACGCGGTAGAAACTTTCGGTGACGGCGTATTCCTGCGGGTTACTTAGAGATGGAGCAACTTTTGCCGATGCGCATTGTGTTTAATCAGCTGTGCACAGGTTGGGAATGCGTCCTAATCACAGCTGGCTTCTGAGAGATGGAGATTGCAGGTTCTAATGGTCATTAACATTCAACACTCCCAGACTCTGTTTCTTCCTGTGTCATTTTATCACCGTTCACAGAATAATTACACCCCACATATTCTGCTTCATTGCACGCTCTCGTTTTCTCTCTCTCTCTCTCTCTCTCTCTCTCTCTCTCTCTCTCTCCCTCTCTCTCTCTGTCTCTCCCCCTCTCTCACTTTCTGTCTCTCCCCCTCTCTCACTGTCTGTCTCTCTCTCCCTCTCCCTCTCTCTCTCTCTGTCTCTCCGCCTCTCTCTCTCTGTCTCTCCCCCTCTCTCACTGTCTGTCTCTCTCTCCCTCTCTCTCTCTCTCTCTCTCCCTCTCCCCCTCTCTCCCTCTGTCTCTCCCCCTCTCTCACTTTCTGTCTCTCCCCCTCTC
>OMNV01029154.1:0-11181 GCA_900303265.1 Brotula barbata | reverse complement strand
TTTTTTTTCTCCCCGTTTTTGTTCACACACTCGATTCATTTTTCTCTTCCACATTTAACAAAAAGTTGTTGTTTTGTTTTTTTTTTTTTTTTTTTTTGGTACAGCCTTCAAATTCAATGCGCCTGATCTCTTACTCATCCTCAAATTCAAAGACCTGTTGTGAATACTGTTTGTCCACGTCACCTCTGTCTCCGGCGCTGCTCTCAGGCTCTCAGCCTTTTTTTTTTTTTTTTTTTTTTAAACCTAAATGATTGCCAGAAAGCCGTGCAAGATTTGATTATGTCTTCGCACCAAGATTATATAATCACTTCCACCTCTGAGCTCCAAACAATAACCAAAGGCCAACCCCTTTGCTGATGCAACTTCATTTTGGGCACTGACAGTTCTGATGACAGTGTTGCAGATTCTTGTGTCCTCTTTAGACTTTTGACCTTGTTCCTTGTTTTTCAGTTTCATTTCCATCAGTTGTGTGTATTAAGTGAAATATTTCTGTTCTATTCTTACACAGAGCTTTTAGAAGTTTTACTGGCAATTGAGCACCTCTGTGGGGAACGACTCGTTTTTTGGTTTTTTTTCCCGCCCGTACTCACCCTGCCAGTACATGTGGCACGCGATCAGGTGGGCTGCACCGTCGGACCCAATCTCTCTAACGCTCTTGTCTTTCTATGCATTGTGTGTTGGAGTGCTGGGTGTTTTTGAGGTATAGTCTGCCTGATGAGATGTGGCAGCAATACAGAGAGCGTTCCGTTTCTCCTTATTAGCACTGAACCAGGGAGGAGAGGAAGGGCAGGCTGGAGGATTAAGAGCTTCGGCATGACGGGGGGGGGAAAATGAAGGACGTTATTACTTGGACAATGAGACTGACAGCCATATTGATGCGTCTATATCGCACCCCGAGTTTGTCGACGTCTGTGTGCCCAGCGATGTCACATCACACAAAATCAGCTCGAAATGACCAAATATGATTCATGTTCACGGTAGCTTTAGCAAGTTCCTTAAGCAAGTTTGTGCAATTCAATTTAGCGTCGCACAGTAGCATGAACATAAAAGCAAAGACCGCCAGGAAAGCAGGAAATCAACATTAAAACCTATGGCATGGATTCAAAAATAATGGTGCCTCTCATCTCCTTTCATCTGTGTTAGATAAGATAGATAAGGACATCAACACAGCGTGCCTACAAAACTCACTGAAACCTCGTCTGTCTTTGACTCTGTGGACCACGATACAGATTTGAGCCCATTTGTCACCGCTCCTGCTGGAGGTGGTCCTCCTCTGTGTTTCCGTCTCTTTCTCTCTGCCTCTCTTTTGTCTTGTTGACTGTCTCGCCCTCTCCGTGTCGTCTGAACATCCTCTCTAATCAAGCAAGAATTTGCCCGGCTTCGGCGGCCACATAAGGGGTGCAGAGCTGAGAGGGCAGAAGAGGGGACGCGGAGGCCGGCAGAGAGACACGCAGGGCTCGAGGTCAGAGGAAAGATCATAATTGGGATGACATTTTCTCGCCATGAAAAACCAAGAACCCTGGTCTAATGATTGGATGGGTGCCCATGCACCACAAAAGGTCAAATTTCCTCAGCTGTGCGTGTGTGTGTGTGTGTGTGTGTCTGTCTGTGTGTCTGTGTAAGTGCATATTAGTGTGTTGCTGACAGAAAAATGGTTCTAAGTTCAAGTTAAACCTATCAAATTAGTAAGGCAAGGTTTCTACTTGACATTATCCACGCATGGCTGCCTTCATTTGAAGCGCCAGTTTTGCACGCCCTCCTTAATTACACTAAGATGCAGTACCTCACAGAACTCATGGGGGCAGTAATGTCAGATGTCTGTTCACCATCCATTTCCACTTACGTCCTGTCCAGTGTTGCCGCCCTTTATCTCAAGGCAGGGTGACTCAAAGCTCGTCCTCTTCGCTCTACCTTTGTGTCTGAGCGGAACATGTGTTCGCCAAAACAGCTGCTCCTGCGGTACACCAGCGTCTGATTGGCTCCCCGCGGTGGGTCTTTGATTAGCCATGTAGCAGGCTTCAGCCACCACTATAGAACGCCGTCTGAGGGTCTCCGTGGCGTTCTTTGTACCTCCTCCTCTGTTCTTTAAAGGCTGACACTCTTATCTCTTTTTCCTCTCCTTTCCTCTCTCTCTGTACATCTGTCACTCGCCTCTCTTTCTCCTTCTCTGGTACGCTGGTTCTCCTACTTAACAAGATGCCTAGGGACCTAAGAGAATACAGCCAGACATTTGTTGAAAGGAACTAAACCATGAATGAGTCATCTATCTCCATCTCTCTCTCTCTCAGACTCGCAGTTTTCAGACACCAAAAATACATATTCCCTCTCCAGTGAAGCAGCACTGGACACATTTTTTACGAAACGCTCATATAGCTTATTATCTACGATAAGTCCGGAACTGTCGCGTGGTCGCGTGCGTCTGTTCTCTCTATATTGTTTGCGTGTAAACAAAAACCTGACAAAATTCTCTTCAGGTGATGCCTCTAAAACAAACACGGCGTCTGGGCAGCTCATTACTGCCTGACAGGCCAGACAGCACGCGTTAAAGCGCGGAACAGAAGGAAAACGTGGCAGAAAGCTGGCGAGTGCCCCCGCGAGGAACACGGACAGTAGGTGTTACCAGTGACTGCCGATAAGGATTGCTGCCTGAGCTCTCACTGTAAGCCAAAAATGTTAAAAGTTTGTTGAAAACCCTGGGTGATGTGTCTGTGGGGAGATAAATGGAGCCGTGTGACAGTAAAAGCTGCAGGCAGCAGGGAAGGGAGAAGCAATACATATCCTCAAAGGCTACCGCACGCTTCCCTGTTTCTGTTCAAAGAGCTCAGGAGGGGAGAGATTTGAAGGCTTTGAGTTTCTGCCGCAAACCTATGGAAAAATAGCTCCCGACTCGGTGTGAAAACTGTTGGTATAAAGATGATGGGACGGATATTTGGTTTAGACATGAATGCGAATGATTTATCAAGGCAATTTGTCACGGCTCCAATTCAAGTGTTTTGTTCTTTACAGATATTGTCGACGCGAAGAAAATGGCGCGTGTCCTATTTCTATGATGAGATTTTTAAAGGGGGTCTGCTCATGTCTTCCTTACGTTCCGACGGAAAACACCGCAAGAGGATAATCTGCTGTCAATAATGCAGGGCAACAATTTGACAGGATCTTCAGGGAGGACGATTTTCAGGATATTCATGGGCATCAATGAAGCAATCGGGACTGACCGATAAAGTTACAAGTCACGCCATCGGTTATTGGCTGACTCTGCAGGCTCCCAGAACGGCCCGGAGTCTGTGGAGTCAAGCTACTTCGGCCAATTCTGGGGTCACTTTGTATATTAGTTGCCAGTGCCACCTTAATTGCGACATCAAAATGCAACGGCTCGTTCACTGTGCATTTCCTGAGCCAGAGTAGCTCATTGATTTCATTAATAGATAGAAGGAGCATCTGCAAACCTGGCCCAGGATCAGGTGCAGCCAGGAATGTGTTGTTGCCCTTGGATTCCTTCACTTTATGGGTGTGTGTGTGTGTGTGTCGTTAAAGCAATCCATGATTTGATACAGTTCAATTCAGTTACCGGTCCAGTGGCATTTGATTCCATTCGAGGTTCTGATTTTGACTGCTTATGAATAAAAGTGTATTAAAAAAAAAATCCTTTCACTCTCAATTTTAAATAATAAAGCCGCTGTTGAGGAACTCACATCAATATAAGCAAAAATAATAATAATAAAATTAATTGTGAAACAAAACATCGCCACCACAAAAATGTCATCAATAACTAAAAACAACTCCGTGCAGTGTTAGAGGAACAAAGCGCTGATTGTTGCCAAACAATGAGAGAAATGTCAGCTAAATGTCAACTGTAATAACATTACAAACTCCATTCATTCACATTAAAAACACTACAGTACAGCGTTTGAAAAAAATAAAGGTTTTCTGCTCGACCTTACCGAGGAATTGCAAGTCAGGACAGTCACATGGAATCTTTTTTTTTACTCTGCAGGACTTCCTCACGGACTTGATGATGTCAGAGGTGGACCGCTGCGGGGAAAACGAGCACTTGATCTTCAGAGAGAACACGCTAGCCACGAAGGCTATCGAGGAATACCTCAAACTGGTGGGACAGAAGTACTTGCAAGACGCCCTCGGTGAGTGGGACGATGAAAACGGAGAGGGCGTACGAGGTCTCTCTTTGTATATTTTTCTACAGGCCGTGTGGAGTTTGCGTGTTTTCCTCGCGTCTGCAACAGAATGTGAAATGAAGCGCTGTTGGCTTTCCGGCTCTACTTTCCTTTGATGTGATTTTTGTCCAATCCTTCATTGTCTCATCTCCCCCTCTCTTCTTCTTGCTCTCCCATGTCTTCGCGCTCACCTCTTCGTCGACTCATCACTCACCCTCTCAGCGAACATTAGTGATCATTAGTAAATTGCAGTGTCAGTAAATTACACTTTGTGGGCAGAGCCGGACTGCCAGTAGCAGCAGAGATGGAATGCATTAGTCGTCTCCTCCCTGGGTCCTACCCACAATTCATCATTTTTTCTGTAATTTCACCTTCCTCTCGGTGTACCTTTATTCGTGTTATCTCTGGAAAAAACCCACATTAATTGGCTTCTTGATTCTTTGACAAATCTCTTTTTAATTGCTCGTCAGGTTTCCGTGATAATTTAAGGTGGGAAATGAATAGCTGCTAGTTCTTGATCGTAATCGAGAATACTGTTGCCATTTTGTTTTATTTTACTTTTTATTTTACTTTATTTTTTTCCCCGCAACTTCTCTATTCATTAATTTGGATAATTGCGGTTTGTCAAATCCAGGCTCTTGTTTCAGGTCAGGTTTAATTCAGTTTCCTATTATCACATAATTATATTAAGAACAAATACAAACATCAGGGCAGCTGCAAGCCTGTGCAGGTTTATAATTAAGAATCAGAATCAGGTTGAAGGAACTTGCAGTTATCAGTGTCTCTTTTTTTTGTGCTTTTCTTACATTTATCCAGACCATACAGAGACAAAGGTTCGAGTCCTAGATCGACCGTGGTCCTTTTTGTGTGGAGTTTGCTTGCTCTGCCCGTGTCTGCCTGGGTTTCCTTCGGGTTTTACCCCTCGTTATGTGTGATTTAGCAGAATCTCTCCTTCCGTTACTCTTGACCGAGGCACCAGGCTGTAGATCTGGAGTCGGTCCTGGGGCCAGGGGTTGGACTGTGGCTGCTCACTGCTCCTCATAGTTTGGATGTGTTAAATGAACTGGATTAATTTCCCTACATGGATTAATAAAGACACTTTCTGTCTTTCTTTCTCATATATACAGTATAATTATTGCACGTATTCATGTGAGAGGGGAAAAAAAATCTTCCCAACTTTTTGAAATCAGCATCATCGTTGCATTTTCCTGCACATTTTAACAACTTCATGGAAGAAAACTTAAGATGACTGACAGAAGCTCCAACATATCGGCTTTCAAAATGAAAACAGAGTATTAAACCCAACTCATCTATTTTTGAAAAACTAATCTTTGGAGGAATTCAACTCCGTGTTTTCAATGAGTCACAAGCAAAAATCATAAACCGGCAGACACGCAAGGTGGTTTTGGAATTTGAGCACCGAGACACTGCAGATCTTCTTAAATGCAATCTCATCTCAGAGACCATTTAAAATGTAAACGACTGAAAATGTACACTTTGTTTAAATACGTCAGCTGTTTCATTTAAACTCAGAGAGAACCCGTTACGAGGGACACGAGACAAAAATCCAGCATCAAATTGATATCAAGTCAGGGTTCATGACAGGAGGTTTTAAATGGTGGTCTGTGGAGGTATTGCAGGTTTGGATTCAAGACAATTTCTATCTTATTCTGGTGGTTACATCGCATTTGGAGCAAAAACAAAACATATATATATACTGTATATATACATTCATTCCATTAACTGTGGTATAATTGAAGTTTATATAAAAGCACTGACACACAGTTTTAGTTTAGTTTGGGTTTCACTAAGTTTTCCAAGTCCTTTGCCCATCTGCAGCTCTAACAATAATCACTTTGTATCCTCCGTATGTTTTTTTCTGCCCCCTCCATCTGATTTAGAAAGGTACACACGGATACTTTTATCTTTAAACAACACACATCCTGCCTCGCTCTCAGTCTACCGCCCGTCTTGGTGCCACCGCTAACTGGTGTATGATGCATGTTTACGTAAATCTGCACGTGTGTGAGTGAGTTTCTGGGCCTACGTTGCAGCTTTAACAAGTCTGCTTGTGCGTGTGTGTGTGTGTGTGTGTGTCTCTGCATGTTTGCCCGCTGTCAGAGATCTATTGAGGACTGGTTAATTATGCATCGGTGTTTTTGTGGCGTTACCATTGTTTGATGTCTGGATAAACTGTCGAGAGCCTCTCTGCGCCTCCAGCTGGGGTAATGTAAGGACAGCCAAGCCTCACTTTACACCACCTGGGACAGGAGACACACACCTGTCCCTGTTTCATGATAGCGGTGAAATAACAAGCTCAAATCATAGCCATTTCTCTTTATGGAATATTGATTCTGGGAGATGATAGCAGTCGTCGTCTTTTATCCGTGCGGAGGTAACACAAAGGTCGTCTTTATTCTACCTTTCATATTTCTGTCTGTTATTTGACTTATGTGTATGCACTGAATCTATTAGTCTTCTATTTATAGCCACAGGGGACAGTGGAGAACGATCTTGAAAAGAAATTTTTGTTTTATTTTTGTAATATCAGAGGTTAGACTGCCCTCAGCAGAGACATTCTGGATGATGGACATTTTTCCCTGATTCAGTTTTACCGAAATTTGAAGGACAATATCGCACTCAGGTCCCTGGGGCTTTGACTCCATTACTGCTCCACCGTCACAAACCACCAGGATCAGACGTCCCCTCCGTGCTACAGCCTTAAGATGGATTTATGTCGAAATGATGCACAAAAAGCATTTTCCTCATTCAATCTCTTCATCCGTCCAAAGCCGTCCTCTCACTGTTGTTGTCTTTGTGTCCAGGTGAATTCATCAAGGCTCTGTATGAGTCAGATGAGAACTGCGAGGTGGATCCGTCAAAGTGTTCCTCAAGCGACCTGCCAGAGCATCAGAGTAACCTCAAGATGTGCTGCGAGCTGGCGTTCTGCAAAATCATCAACTCCTACTGGTGAATACTGGAACAGGGCCTCTAAAATGGGAACTGACTCTTAGAATAATTCACAAACTGATCGGGTCCATAATAATAATAACAGTAACAAAATAATACAACAGTATAACAGAAGAGAACGTAATAAATCATTTTAAAGGAAGGAACTGAATTTGCTGACTTAGATCCTCAGGTAGGGAGTTCCCCTATTATCTTTAGTCCCGAGGTGTCCATTTGGAACATTCAAATGTCTTTCATCGCTCCTGATGCTTTCTAGTAGCACTCAAAAGTGACCTCCTGTCCCGCAGCGTCTTTCCACGAGAACTGAAAGAAGTGTTTGCATCCTGGCGGCAAGAATGCAGCAACCGGGGGCGACCGGACATCAGCGAGCGTTTGATCAGCGCGTCCTTGTTCCTGCGGTTTCTGTGTCCGGCCATCATGTCCCCGTCCCTTTTCAATCTGATGCAAGAGTACCCTGACGACCGCACGGCGCGGACGCTCACCCTCATCGCTAAAGTCACACAAAACCTGGCCAACTTCACCAAGTAAGCGTTTGTTTGTTTTTTTGTTCGAACAACTAGCGACCTGTGCAAACACGTCTTCCGTCCTTATCACTGCTTCTGTTCTCATTTGTCGCAAGATTTGGCAACAAGGAAGAGTACATGTCGTTCATGAACCAGTTCCTGGAGCACGAGTGGACCAATATGCAACGGTTTCTGCTAGAAATCTCCAACCCGGAGACCATCTCCAACACAGCAGGCTTTGAGGGCTACATTGATCTGGGGAGGGAACTCTCCACCCTGCACTCCCTCCTCTCCGAGGTGGTTTCCCAGATGGAACAGGTACTGGAGACATCACACTCGCTGCTTATTTTAAGTGCCCTGTACTTCCTGTCTGTCTCACTGTTGTGCATAATAGAGCAGAAATGCCCAAAAAAACTTTTGAGTGCCGTCATGAAATTAAAATGAATTGCTACATAGTTTTGCACATGTGACATTTATTGTAAATTTTCTACCATGATTCCAAAAATATACCACAGTATTACATCAGTTGTACTTGATTTATATGACAGTATTGATGGATGATGGATGGATGGATGGATGGATAGATAGATGGGTGGATGGATGGATGGAAGGAAGAACAGATTTTAAAAAAATGAGGATAGGAAGCAGAAACATCTCGCAGTGTTTAAAAAATCACAGCATTATCAAGAGCCTCAGGACTTTAATCATGCATGGGCTGCATTATGATGTTTATCTTGCATCAGTCAATAATTTATTATTGCATTACATAAACATGGCACTAAGAGAGAACACCCAAGCCTCTAAGGCTGAGTGAAGCATATTAATGGATTTACAAGGACATTTACATTTGCTTTAGTCGCAGTCACAGATGGGAAACTGGTAATTATTAGATGAAGGGTAGATTCACGATCCCTTTGTCAGTGGCAGAGAATCCAAGTCTCTGAAATCTGATCTATCAATAATTCAGCAACACAGAGTGGGGCTGACACGCCAGTCCATCCAGACTGGCTAGCGTCTTTCATTATTCAGTGTTTTCGGAATAATAATAAGCCAGTAAGAAATTAGAGAGTTGATTGCCTGACTTAGGGAAAAGAACTTTGACAACAAGAGACGCAAAAACCTTTCTCCTTTTCTGTCTCTCACCAGGGTGCAGCCTCTAAACTGGGTCCTCTTCCCAGGATTCTACGTGAGGTGAACACGGCTCTCTCTAATCCGTCGTGTATGCAGATGACGCCCGGACAGTCCTCAGACCTCATGGGCTCCCCTCCTCCCGTGGCAGGCTGCAGCATCTCCACAGGCCTGCAGAAGATGGTCATAGACAACGACCTCGCCGGGTAAGAGGGTAGAGGACATACTCAAATGCGTAGTCACTTATGCTGATGACAATGTATACAGTATATACAGCATATACTGTATATACTGTATCTCTATATGTAGAATGAGAGAGAGAGAGAGATTGCGTATAGCTGTGGAGTTTGAAAATATAATTCCCCCTGAAACAACAAATAATAAATTCAGGTTTGTCGTTCTCGGTACCGTTGCGTCTGAAAAATTACCGCTGCAATAAAAAATGTTATGGCTGAGTAACTCCTTACTGCTCAATTTAGTAGAAACTCCTTAAAGTAATGGTCTTGCCAGTCCTAATGTTGTTTTTTAAGAGGAAATCACCAAGTATTTTACCAATAAAAGAAGCAAAAGTAGCTCCTGAGTCTAAAATAAAATTAGTTGTATTCCAGAGGGCAATTACAGTTCAGTCTAAAAAGTGGATGTTTTTGATGGATTTAATGGCAATATTGCTTCATATTCTTTCAAAATAAGAGCGTTTTTTTTTTTTTTATCGAAAATGCAGCTTTTTACGCATCAATGTTTTCTGACAGCAGAATTACAGACCACGTCAAATCATCAGCACTAAAAAAAAAGAAGATGGACCAAGATAAACATCTTCGTGGAGGCATTTATTAGACATTTACTGGTACGCCAGGACGTGTCAAGAACAAGGCCCGCGCCGCTCCTCACGGCGAACTCTCAGCCCTGGCGAGCGTGAACGTCTTTGTTCGGCGACACAGTCAGAGTCTCGCCCCTCCGTGTTTACATCAGCTCAACCAAACCTTGTTTACTCTCCCGTCGATGACAGCACAGTCAGACAGCGCCTCAGCTCCCTTATCCTGTTCTCCAATCCCCCCACGGCTGAACAATGGCAAGGTGACACTCGCATAGGCAGATTAACACGAAGCCGCGAAGACCAACTAACAGACAGGCAGACAGATGAACAATGGCCAAACAGAAGGCTAGAGACTGTGCATCCCAACCAAGGGAGTACACGCACACACACATGCAGGCAGACAGGCAGGCAGGCAGGCAGGCAGGGAGATAAGCACATACATCAAGAGACAGAGTCGACAGAAGAGACAGGAAGGCAGAAAGATGAGCAGATGCTGCCATTATGCTCATCAGGGGACCAAGATCAATAGAGCTAATTAACTCACGTCCCTATATGACCTAATCTCAGTGCTTAGCCTCTTTACTTTATCACATTACTTGTTTATTCATATATTGACGTGTGTGAGTGTGTGTGTGTGTGTGTTTGTGTGAGTGTATGTGTGGAGGGGAGTGATTGAGCTCACCATTTGCACCTAATTGCCTCTCCCCCACCAACCAGCGACAGGAGAAGTGGGGAGAAAAGAAAATGACTCAGCGGCGAGATTGAGACAAAGAGGAAATTGAGCGGAATGAAAGCCAGAAAGAAGTTAAAGGACGGAGGGAAAGGTGTCGGAACGGAGAAGGAAGGACATAGAAACAGGGAGGGTGACGAACGTGACGTGAAAGGGTCCAGATTAGTGGGAGATAAATCAAGTGTGCCAAGGTCTCCTGCCAATAAAAGGTTCATCCGTTTGGCCAGAGAAAAGGAAGAAAAAATGAGTGACAAAGCAAATGAGGAGGGCAGAATGTGTGTGTGTGTGTGTGTGTCCTTAGCTCAAGTTTCATTCATTCACAAGTTGAAAATCTGAAATGCAAACCACTTTGGTCTTTGTGTCTCAGGTTGGTGGACTTCACCAGGTTGCCCTCTCCCACTCCAGAAAACAAGGACTTGTTCTTTGTGACAAGGAGCTCAGGGATCCAGCCGTCCCCGGCTCGCAGCTCAAGTTATTCCGAGACCAACGAACCTGATCTTGGCATGGCCAACGGCAGCAAGAGTCTGTCCATGGTGGACCTCCAGGATCCCCGCAGTCTGGAAAGCGGCCCGGGTCCCGGCTCCGCAGATGGCTTGGTTGAAGGCTCGGCGTCAGTGGTAGGGTGGTCAGCCAGAACCCCACAAGCCAACATCCCTGGAGGTCCCACACTAAGGAGGCCGGGCCAGACCCCGACCACCCCGGGCACAGAAAGCACCCCGGGCCGACCTGCCCAGCTCCTGGCCCCCCTGTCCTTCCAGAATCCCGTTTACCAGATGGCGGCGGGCCTGCCCGTGTCCCCCCGTGGAATGACCGACTCGGGCTCGGAATGCCACAGCTCCGTCAGTTCCCATAGCAACAACGAGG
>OMNV01029152.1:29039-43923 GCA_900303265.1 Brotula barbata | reverse complement strand
GGATATGTTGGAAGAATGACAGCGGCTTTAACTGCTCAACCGCCATGCTTCTTCATAATGCCAAGTCAATAAAGAGCCGAACAGTAAAAAATGGAAATTATTCTGTGAGAGAGAGAGAGAGAGAGAGAGAGAGAGAGAGAGACAAACAGATTTGATTTAAGAAAATTTACTTCATTTCAAATTAATCACAGCGTTGACTCAGACAATCCTGAGGAACAGCACATGACTGGTAGATGAGGGAAATTCCCAAAGACATCGTGGAGACCGCTCTTAGACCAGACATTGTGCTGGTCCCAGTGACTACAAAACAAGTGGTCATGCTGGAGCTCTCCGTGCCCTGGAGGAGGCCGGCGGGCGGAAAAAGGAGAAATAAGCCGAACTGGTGGAGGAGCGCCCCAGACGAGGGTGGCCTTCTCGGTGCATGACAATTGAAGTGGGAGGGGGGGCTTTTTAGGGAGGTCACTGTGCAAGGCCTACAGCCTCCTGGACTAACTAGAGGCCTAACTAGAGCACGTTAAAGACAAGCCATCAGTCCAGCGTCAGAGGCTGCAGAGAAAGTCCCCTAATTATTAGGGGGTCATCAGGGGTTTGGGATGACTTGGACATATCATCATTGATCGCATGAGGGCCTAATACTATCACTGATGATATGTCCAAGTGCATCACTAGATGTACACAGATATAAAATTAATCAGTGATCACCCAGAGACAATCCTTATATACACAACAAGGCAGACATATCTTAAAGTCCGTCCACTACAAGATTCTACAAACTCAAACAGAATCCAAAGTTATTATTACAAATCAACTTATCGTCTTCCACAGAACAAATCACATCACTGTGGCACCACTGTTGAAAATCAATGCTACATTTGACCAACTTTCAACAAAACACTGAACCAAATCCACCAACGTGTCCAATAAAAAAAAAAAAAATGTTTCCGCCATTCCACAAAACAGATATTTGTTGGATACTTAACCACAGATATAAAAGCATTTACAGACAGTTCCATGCCAGTTTCCCCACCGAAAGTCAGGGTCTTTTTTTGCACTCGTGGTTTATACAGAGAGAGGGAGACAGAAAGAGAGAGAATGGTATAGATCTTTGAGTGAGCAGCATTAACACATTTCAATCTAGAACACTGGAGGAAACAATGTATGACCATGGGGCGGCGTGGCTTCGGTCATAGGGTTGCCCGTTTGATCCCCCTGCCCGTCCATGTCAAAGGTCCCCAAGTAAGACCCTAACCCTGAATTGCTCCCGACAAGCAAATGGGCCTAGCATGGTTACTTCGGCTGTCGGTGTGTGAACGTGTGTATGAATGGTTGAATGAGAGGCAAACGATGAAAGCGCTATACAAATGCAGTCCATTTTCCATTTCAGTCCTACCACAGAAAAGATGAAATGGACGAATAAATGCAAATCAAAATTATACATCTTGTGTAGTTTAGTCTGAAATCATTTGTGCACCCAGACATCAATTTCTGTTGTAATCTACATTAATAAACATGTAAAATAAACTAATCTAAACCAGATTAAATCTATTCTCATCAGTTAAACATAATCCAATTTAAAATTTAGTGGTACACGTCTTCTTGAATTCAGATAATCCACATCATTCTCTGATAAAGTTTGTGTAACACAAATACACAATATAGAAACATGTTTATCTAACAGATGCTAATGGAAAACATTGTAATCATATCTAATCTGAGGTAATCTAGCATGATCTAATCTAGTGTAAACCATTGTGATCTAATTTTCTATAATCTAATGTGTAATTTAATGAAACCCACCCACGATGCTGAAGACGTAGTACACCTGTGATTCTCTCTCTTCACCTCCGTAGACAGCCAAGCACACATATGACGTGTCATGGAGACGTCCCGTGAAGCCACGCCCTGCGTCGTAGCTCACTGTAGTAACAGCTGTCCTGCTGGGCCGTTCGTACAGCGTGACATTAATTTGAGGGTCCGACACAATGCAGGGAATGGTTCCTTCCTCCCCCTCCTTCATCACCGTGCTAGGACCCTCTGGAATGAACCATTCGTCGGGACCTGCAGGGTGAGACCGTTACGTTACAAATCATATATCTCATATTTACTTTACGTGTAATTGTGTGACCACCCAGACAAATTCACAATACATGCATCCATTTTACATATACACAAAGCTTTGGTTTATTACAATACACAAATGTCACCTCGTCCTGGGATAAAGATGTCGATCTCTCTTCTCTGGTCAGATGACTCTTCTTGACACACATATTTCCCAGAATGCCTCCAAGTGGCATTGTAGATTTGCAAAATGCTGTTGGAACCCGTATTATTCAAAACCAAACCATCCAATGAGGAGTCCTGTGGCAGTCGCCATGACACATGACTCCATCCAGAACACACCTGGACACATAGACAGGTATCACAAGAACTAAGTGTACTCCAATACTGTGCATTACCAGTATGAAGCGTACAAAAACTTCTTAGCGTACTGCCTATATGATAGGCACATATAAATCCCACCACCATGTCCAATCACAATGACCATGTTAATGAGGTAAAACAAAATCCCTGTTTTACGGAAACCCTGAGAGGCAAGCAAAGAAACGTTTTTCGGATACACTCGTACTGTATTAAGCGCTTTGGCACAGGGTGGCCGAAATAGGTACTGCATGGTGGCAAAACAGGTACTGCAGGGTGGCCGAAATGACCAAAGTCTAGACTCGAAACATAGATTGTCTTTATACTCTAATAAAAATGTACTATTGCTCACATTTCCTAGTTGATCATATTATATCCTGTGATGCCAATTCCATTCCCAGTGTGTGTGTATGGCAAGTTTATTTAGACTGATTTATTATTTAGACTTATTTAGACAATAAACTGGCAAGTCAGTGACAGTAATTCGAGGGCACCTGTCTATTTACAATAATATTTACAACGCAGCTTGATTCTTAACTCTTCACATTCCATCAGCCTTCACCTGAATGTTTACTGTTACTATGGCAACAAGTGACAACGGGTGTCAGCACATATTAGCTATCTCAGATGAATAGTCCGAACAACAATTAGCCAATATATTATAATTTGGCCTATTAAAACAAAACAAACAACCACCACCCCCCAGCCAGAATCCTTATAACCTTAACTAATTTGTGGGTAAACATGGAAAATATCATCTTAAATCCCTCAGGAGCTATGATAGCATTAGCGACAATTACGTCCACAAAGTATACAATTAACTCACGTAATATTTCCCTAAAACTACGTGAAGAAGATGTGCATCACGCTGGATTAAGTAATTGGTACACGCAATAGTGGCTAAAAACCAATAAGTAGGACGTGCGGCGTATTCCTGCAGCCGATACGCTGAAACACCAGAACAGGGATTTCACGCAGAGGAAAATCGGTACTACAGGAGACGCTTGGAAAAAGGAGCGTATCTGAAAGACTTTTTTTCACCTGCCTCTCAGGGCTTCAGTACTGTTGACAGCATGTGTGTGTGGGTGTGTGCGCGCGTGCGTAATAATATTCCATTATAAAACAACGTTGTTGGTTTTCCATTCTGCAGAACAAGCGATCCCTGAATGCCAAAAACAAACATACTACAGACACGTCTGCTGATTAAACCATCCGTACATTTACATCTAAAACTCTCAGCGCTCCACTTAGTGTTATTATTTTGTTCAATGGTTTGCCAAGGACAGGTAGTATTTATTTACTGACCACAGTGAAGTTGGAGCTGGAGTTGAGTTGAACCTCAGAGAGTGAAGGGATGAACTCCAGAGAGATGCCACCGTCAGGACAAAACACAAACAGCACTGCACAGACAGAGAGAGAGAGGGAGAGAGAGGAAGAGAGTTGGAGTTTAAAAGGAACTTTATTGCACTTATTAAATTAAATCAACCAACCAGCTGCCACCAAGTATTCCGTCACCTGCTCAGGGGTGGCACACCCAAAACCAAGCATTTTTCAACATAGCCATTAAGCCAGTTCAACTTTTTCCTAGCTTTCCAGGAGTATTTGGGTTCAAACAAACTGACATAATCTGTGTCACTATGCAAACATACGTGCTAGTATTTGCACCTGTGACCAAAAAAGACAGCCATCCCCTTCATTTGGACCCAAGTGTGTTGTGAGTATCGCCCCAGGCACAATCCTCAACTCCTGGTCAGCAGTCTGTTTTTCAACAGATGTAATACTGAAGTGTAAAATGGTATTGGCCCAATCGGCTCCACCTCTTCAGTGTGGGAGGAACACCCTCCGCTGGAGAAATCCATTTTGCCAGAACAGTTAAAAAAAAAAATCCACAAGTAATACTAGTATACTTGGAATACTAGAAAGACAGAGGTGCCCAGGTGAATCCAGCCGGGTCTATGGAGCTTGTCGTCAGTCTGTTGTTCAAACACTGGCTGCAATGACACGTCTTTCAACTACTTTCACCCGGGTGTACCACCTTTCCTGTGAATCTTGTCTTCTCCAAGCATCTATTAAATCAAACTGTGGCTCCTCCCCTTGTCCTGTCCAACTGTAAAGCTCCAGTCCACACCAAAAACAACAAGGACCATAACAAGCACCACACTGCTCTAAAACCTCCTTCAACTTCAAAAAAAGGTCTACGTGCCCTGTGCCTTGGTTAGAGGAATGCACATCAATAAAACAGAAGAGTCCTCTCTCTCAGCCTCAACATGTATCAGCTCAGCTGCAGCAGACATAATGGAGTCTGACAAGGAAAGCTCCTCCTGCACTATGACTCAAGTTGTGGCTCAGAACATTCTGACTGTCCCCATATCCCCCAATCCACTTCACTGTCTTCAGAGCTATGGGGTTCCAGTTAAAATATGACATCAGATCTTCTTTGATGATTTCAGAAATGATACATCTCTTTCGGCTTCCTCCCCCACCACTGGTGTTTTGGGTGCCTTTTCTGAGCTTTTACATCGAAAGAACTATATATGGGAAAAGAAAGCAAAATAGTGGAATCAGGAGAAACAGAAAGGAGACCCTGTCATTCCCTGAGTCACAAACAAGATTTGGACCATGTAAGCGTAAGATGAGTCCACATCCTGTCTTTCAACATTGCTTTTTACATCTGTATTTTTCAGGATTATACCTTGTTCTTGAGGTTAACAAGAAGGTGAATAAAGGTATAAAGATGTGCCTCCTTTAATACAGTTCAAAAGCATTAAAAGCAGACATTTAAATATTAGGTTACTGCTGGACATATTATTGAGAAACATACCTGTACATTAAAAAGTATATATATTCAGTGGTCATCATACTAATAACACCACCACAACCACAAATATAAACGATAATTCCAGACCTAAAATATTACTCTGATTAATCACAATACTTTATTAAACTTTTTATTAACTTCTTTTTGTAGTATTGTTTTATTAATTGCTTTCTTTCTTTTTTTTTTTAAACAGGAGCCACTCTGGATTTCAGTAGCTCCTCATATTGCAAGAGTCTGAGCTTTTGTGAATAGTTTGAAATTGGGTTTTGTGTTTTTCAGAAAAGTGTGGAAGGTTTCAAGAAGAAATGTCTCTTAGCAATTGTCAAAAACTAATTTTCCTGGGTTACATTGCTTTAATTCAATTCAGTTTTATTTATATAGTGCCAAATCACAGCAAATGTTATGTCATGGCACTTTACAGGTAGAGCAGATCAAGATCAAACTCTTGAATATGTAGAGACCAAACATTCCCCATGAGAAAAAAGAAAAAAAACTCCCCTTTTAAAGGGAAGAAACGTCCAACAGAACCTGGTCTAGGAGGGAACAGAACCTGGCTCTAGGAGGGCGGCCATCTGCCTTGACCGGAACTTTAGGAACATTCATTCCTATGAAGATGTCAGCATAAATCTCCTTCAGTTGAATTCCACTCAGATGGAGCCATTTTTTCAGATCACACTGAGTGAGTATAAAAAAGGAGTTTTAGATTTGGTATAAAGTAGGGCTGCACAATTCTTGCTAAAATGTAGAATACGCTCGCTGTTCAGAAAGGACTTAAAACGTAGCTGTCTGCGTCTGCTCAGTCTGCCCATACACTCCGCGATTAAGACCTGATTCACATTCTGAGAGATGTGGAGTCTTCACAACTATGCCCCTAACCCCACCCATGGCATATTAGAGCCACTATAGGTTTAAAAAAAAAAAATCAATAAATAAAGAAATAAACATAATACAGAGCCAAATTCTCAGATTATGAAATTGAAAATTTCAAGAAAAAAAAACAACTGAAATACAGTGTCCTTCACACAGACACTACTAAAAAATCTCGCACCTGTGTGGATGTACAATCATATGTACATGAGAGGCATGTGTGCATGCGTGATGTCTGTGTTTGGGATTTTAAAGGGTTAGGGTTGCATACTTTCAAAATCTGGCTTACGCCCTGGTTGCATACCAACACCAACTAATGCCCCCTAATGCTCTTTGGCCTCACAGCAAGAAGGTCATCGGCAGAAAAATTATTTCTCTTTGGTGATCAATAATGTATCCTTCCTTCCTTCCTTCTTTCTTTCTTTCGTTCTCTTTCATTTCTAACAGCTGACTCCAGTTTGTACCTCCATCAACTGCTGCTGACCGAACAAAACGGAAATCCACACTCCCTAAACCAGACAATGCCGAGACTTCAAACATCACACATGTCAATCAACTGTGACAGGAGGAAGACACACAACATGCAAGCGTTTCAAAATAAAAGCCAATATAGGTCTTTTTATTCAATTTCATAAGTTAAACGATGTGGTTTGCCTTTGAGCTCACGGGTCAGACAGAACCATGATTCGGGCCGAATCTGGGCTGCAGGGTCTGCTATAGAAGAAATCGTTTGTCCGCAGGGACGTGGAGTTATATTGTGGTGTTGACTTGGAAAGTTACACTGCCACCTACTGTCCTGGCATACATACTACAGCTTTTACAGGATGATTATAACAACGTTGTCGATAAACGTGGCTTTTTTTTTTTTTTTTTTTTAACACAAAGGAAAAACTTTTAGCTCATGTAAATGTGAATTAATTTTTCTCCCCTTTTTTTTTTAGTGCATTCTGAGAACCGGTACAAGGGCACGCATAGGGGTCACGCTGATAATAAAAACTCATTACTATGGCTAGATCCTCTATTCTGACAGCAACGGTCAGGAACGGTCCTACCTCCGATGGTGGGGCACGAGTTAAGTTAATGAGAGCAACGAATAGGCATACGCAGAGGCCAATGTCTACAAACATGTGAAAGCACAATATGGTCTGACCGTGACGGCCTCAGATTTTGGGGGCATTCACACTGTTTACATTGTGACTGTCCACACGAATCTCACTGACACATCTGGCTGAAATAAATACATCTGCTCGAGACATCTGCAGTGTCCTGAGATCTCCTCGCTTCAACTCATCTGAATTTTTACGTCACAGTAAACAGGGCCTTAGATGACGGAGACCTTATTGACACATTGGTAACACTATCCAGTGGTTCCGTGTGCATTTTGCTCCTCTCAACATGTCAGCTTCCTTTAAAAAGTTGTTAAAATTCATCATCCTGGGCTCATACCAATCCACACGGTCGTTCCCATTTATCTTTGTCTGACAAGAATTCTTGCACAGATTAATGCACCTTTTTCAATTCATCAACGGCTTGTTCGAACATTGCCATGCATTCGTCAACATATATGAACATTTCTACCTTTCGCAAGCCAAGTTTTTATTTCATGAAGTTTCCGCTCCAGCAGCAGTCTGCGGTCGTTTGGACATTTTGATCTCTTGATTTTCCTTTGTGTTTATTTGCCGATGCGTCTTTCACCATGCTTTCCTTTCATTCAGGACATCAAAACCCGTGTAATTTGTTCACAAAGTCATTCGGTTATCATATTAATCCTTTTACAGCACCATTTATTAACATGTGCTCCAAACTTTCGTTCTTTAATTTACTCACGATCGACGTATCCATCCATCGAGCGGCTAAGCGCTGGTCTGCGGTTCCGTCCTTCACGCCCTGATCCAGCCAGAGCCCCCTTATGAGCCGTCGGTCTCCCAGCGAGCTCAACTGTTTTAACCACCGGAGGTCAGAGGGAGGAACCGGCACACACAGTTGTAAAGCCGGTGCGGAGTAATCAACTTTTCGACGATTGAGATCATATTCATTAATCTGTATACTCCGGTTTACTTTTCAAAAACAAAAAAGGGGGAAAAAAAACACAGACGATCGAAAGGAGGATGCTTAAATAATTAGAGAATGTGTGTGCGGTCGGAAGACTGTTGCTCATTGACCTGACAGCCAACAAATCAATGACCGATTGATGGACTTAAAGAGGAGCAGGAGGACAGCCGGATCACGTCACACAGGTGGGTATTGTAATATTTGTGGGTTTTGTTCAGGTTGTGCAGAAATCTGCTCTAGGTGTCAGAAAAAAATTAAAATAATCACAGCCAGACTGTACAGTACAATAATCAGATTCGTTATTCAAGCACCAAGTTTTAATAAATCTGAGGTGGGTGGGAGACAGTTAGTTGGACCAAGGAAGGCAACCAGCCACCCGAGGACAGTCCACGTTCCGTTTACTAGAAGACACTACACCGGCTAGTTTACACCACACGGCAGGCCAACACCCTCACTAGAGGCACTGCAAGTTTTCCCACGCTCCCACCACTAAAGGAAACCGCGTGGATGTCCCAACGAGCCTTCCGGTTACTCCGCTCTTATCTGGGCTCCCTCCCCACGATATTAAAATACAAGATAGACCGATCTACGGATGAACTTGGACCAAGGCGTGTAGTACGAGTTAAAACATATACTTAACTTGACCCTCCCCCGGGGTCGGATCTTAGGACGCCGGCCAACTCCCCGGGAAAAGGCTTCACTGGACGGCGTTAGTGGAGACCGAACGAGAGGCAGCGTCACAGCTGACGGGAACAACACACCGGGATAGGACGGAAATCACGACAGTCTGCTACAGCCCGGCCCTGACTACCTACAGGAGACAGCAGACCTCCCCTCCTATCACGGGACAGCTGACCCCCTGTACTGCTACGAACGACTCTCTCCCTACGAGTGCTGAGACGAAGCCGCTGGACGCTCCCAAACAACAAGAACCACCAGGCCTCCGCCACGTCTCTTTATTAGCTCTCTCAGTCCATCACACCTGTATCCAATGTCAATCAACCAGCCCAATCAGTCAGCCGGTGGGTCCATGACCGTCACGTCACGTCACGTTGTTCTGTAAATATAAATATAGCTGAGCGGTGGTTTCCGGACGGACCTGTTTGTATGTAACACACTTAATGTTCGGGATTAAAGGTGTTTGCAGCGTACTATCCTGTGCTCCGTCTCACATATGGTAACGTAACACACGTCACTCACATTACAGTATCATCATCATCATCATCATCATCATCATATTTAGCCTGGGAGGCCTTTTGGCCAGTTTTCTTTAATTAACAGGAATGCTTCATAATTCAAAATCAAACTCCACGCACTGCAGCTAACAAACGTTCTTATTCAAATTTAAAACTTAACATGCCTCCAAAGACGGGCAGTAGAGCCTCTCGCGCGGTCCAAAATGGGTTTCCGGGTCCAGGTTGGGGCGGCGTGGCGTAGGTGGTCGGGTGGTCTCAGGGTTGCCGGTTGGATCTATCACGGACACTCGGCGACCCCCTCACCCTCTCACCCCCTCACCCTCTCCCTCCGTCTTACTCCCGCCATGCAGGTAACCAGGTGCCTGTAAAAACTATCACCGTCCGTAACCATGTGACCTGATTTCCTGTTTCTGTGATTGCATTACCAAAACTGGAATAAGATATAAACAATCTCCATTTCCTCAATTTATGTCAAACCCATTCATGGCTCTTCCAAACAGGTTAGCATAGTCCATCAGAAACTCCACACTGACACTCAGGTCCGCCGGATTGACCCGGACGGCGCCATCGCGCCACCTCATAAAGAACATATACATGACATAAATAACCTCCAATCAATAAATTACTTATTTACAGTAGCACGAAGACAGACAGCAAGTGGAAAATAATCACCAAAAATCCTACAAACTCTCGCACCTAGCAGCACTCTCCCGCCAAAAGTCGAATGCTCAGACTCCCAGCATGCAACAGCGGCAGAGAAAAAGGTTTTCGCAGAAGAAGAGTTGTAGACATGCAGTAATTCTTCCATATACGCGGACATGTACGTGTGATAGACCGTCTCACTCACCGAGCAGGAGAGAGACACGGAGTCCAGTTTGTCCTCCGATGGATGGCGTCATGTCTCTGTCCAGCAGCACAAGACAAACGAAGACATATAACGTTACATGAATTTTACAAAAACATTTCACCTCTGCTTACAAGATCATCCTTTATTTTCCCACAGTGGGGAAGTGGACGGTGAGAAGTGTTCTATTCCCTTTACTACTGTAACACGTCAACATGTTACATGATAACAATCATAACGTATATTGTTTACCTTCATTTCACACACACACAAACACAAATGATACTCTCAAACACTTTTATGAAAGATAGTTTTACTGCTAGTCCTTTTTGTGACTGACGTAAAAATGCTTCAACACAAACTGCATTTTGTAAAGGCTGATGGCTCGAACAGACCTCAACACATTCCTGCGTTTGTGTGTGTGTATGTGTGTGCACACATGTTTCCACAGGGGGATTTTGGGTTTTTTCACAGAGGGAAAAAAAAACACTCATCCAATCAGAATGCATGTGTGTGAATTTGGGCCAATGAGAGGTCAGTGTGGCTGTGAGAGGAAGGAATGTGTGCAGAGCGATGAAGAAGAAAAAGAAAATATATAAACAGGAAGGTATTTCCTGTGGGAAGATGGGAAGGTCTCACGATGGTAGGAAAGAAAGAAATAAGTTGTCCAGCTACTTCGTTCATTAATAGTAATGATAATAATGTAATTATTCTATTCTATCGGAAAGAGAGCGAGGGGAAGAAATCCACTGTAATTTATTCTGCACATTAATCTCTGACGTAGTCTACAGTAATTTACACTTCGTGAAACATGAGCTGATATAGTCCAAAATAACAAAATAACCTCATTTGAAGCACATGATCAGGGTTTACAGCTAATGGGCTTTAACGGGTAACGGTTTAACGGTTTTCACCTGTGTCCTGTGTGTCACTCCTGCATTTCATCTCTTGGTTGATCCTGCCCAGATGAGTGACAGCTGTGACCAATCAAAGCCTGATGTTGATGTTCAATGTGTTCTGTATGAATAAATAAAAAGTTACGACATGAACATGCTGGTTGGTTATTAAACCAGCATGTTATTGTATACATCCATATGGAACATGAGGCCTTCACTGTAACGTACAAAGTAAAATTCATAATACTAACATGATCAAAGGGAATGTGCAGCATTTCTTTCTCTTTGCTCTCCAAAACACTAAAATCTGTCCTTGTTCCTTTTGTCTGTGAAGAAAACTCTGGCATCATTCTCCAAATTAATTCAAAAGAGGGGTGAATTTCAAGAAACCTGGTAAGTGGGACCGACGGGACACTGACCACCTCATCCCATACCACACTCGTAACTTCTTCACAGGCAACAGTCACTCTCTCGCCAAGGGGTCAATGCTGATCGCTGCTGACAAGAAACATGCTGGAATAAAGAGGAAGAAAAAAATTGTCCAGACCTTAACTGCTTCTTCTTTCCTTTTGCTCCACAGCCCTCCTCCACTCTGGGAGAAAAACGAGTGGACGTCTGTTTTCAATCTGCTTTCTGTTGCTCGCCCCACCTCCCTCTCTGACAGGATGTGGATGGAAAGCAGGGAGACAACACACACACACACTTTTTCCACCATAACCATAAATTGATGAAAATGACTTACTGAGTAAAGGAGAGAGAATGAGAGCATGCGTCTGGCTGTATGTACGCTCAGACTGACCAAGACAGGGTGAAAGACGGCGTTCTGCATTGATCAGTAATAAATCAGCGTAGGATCAATACAGACGAAAAACCTTTAGCTGATTCACGTGAGATCATCGTTAACAACAAACATTAAAAAATAAACATAAAACTACAATAAGCAATGAATTAAACCTGAAAGTAGACAATGAAAGGGAAATTTACTGCTTGTTTCTGTTTGTTTACATGTTGTACGTTTATTAAATAATAACTTATGCGTATGTCTGTAAGAGAGACTTATTTAGAAAGATCAGCTCGGAGACTCGAATCTCCTTTGTTGCTCACTGCTACCATCTAGTGGGCAACAGGTATTACTACAAGATCATCATGTTGTAATAACAACAGAAGAAGAAGAAGGATACTTTATTGATCCCCGTAGGAAAATGAATTCTCTGAATTTAACTTTTAGGAGCAGTGGGCAAACACACACACGCTCCAACTCCAGCTCTTCGGCCAAGTGCCTACGACACATGTTTCTGTGGGTGGGGGAAACCAAAGCACCCACAGCAAACCCATGCATTGGTGGGGAGAACATGCAAACTATGCATGTGCAAATTACAAAATATGATAATAATAATAATTCATATCATCATCATATTTTCTTCTTACATTTTTGCGCAACAAAGGGCATACTAAGAAAATAAGTCTGCCAAATGCGTATTGTAATTGTAAATACAAAGAAAATAAGAATATTGATGAGTTGATGACTCCCACCTAATCTTATACTGAATGAGCGTTCATGTCAACTGGTGATTAGCATTAGGAAACGTCATAAAGGGCAGTGCATTTTAAGGCAGAGTGCAGAAAAGAGTGCAGCGAAGAGAAAATATACTTTCTAGTGCTCGCAGAGGTATTAGGAGAGCAGTTTCACGGGATCCCCGACTCTGTCTTTAGGAGCACAAGATGAACCAGTGAACAGCACAGAACCACTGAAGAAAGGCCAGCAGACAAAGCAGGACAAAAATGCAATCTATCGACCTAAATGACCTCAGAAAAGTGTACAAGAAATCCAGGATGTTAATCCTCAGTTGAAATCTGTGGACGTTTAGATCCCACAGCTCTCCAAAGCTCTCTCAGTTGGAGCTCCGTGGTGTAAGGACGCAGTAATAAAGCTTTTTCATTCCACAGTGATCAGTGGATCACACATCAGAAATAAGGAGGTCAAGACAATTGGGCCTCTGATCCTCTTTCTTAAAACAGAACGTATGATATATTTTATATGACGTTAACTGTCTTCTAATATATGTCTTCATGATGTTTTCTACTTCATACGAATTGGGAACTTAAAACTTAAAGAATATCAATCACAGGTTTGTTAACATCTAACATCAGCGCACTCCCATTCATTAATTTCTACTAAAACTACACACATTTGATGAATCCCACAAAGATGCCAAAGAATGTCCCCCAGTTGAATGAGGACAAACAGAAGCGGCTCCCTTTGTTGCCCCTGCTGCTGTTAATGATGAACAAGTAATGAGGGCCTTATGGTTTCTTCTGGTTTCTTCTGGTTTCTTCTGGTTTCTTATGGTTTCTTATGGTTTCTTATGGTTTCTTATTGTTTCTTATGGTTTCTTATGGCTGTTGTGGTTCTCCAGTTGCTGCCACTTCCTTGTCACCTGTGAGGTGCTGCAGCAGTCGTCTATTGTTTGAAGCAGCAGTGAATTTGACACACAGGTGTAAACATGTCAAAGGTTGGCGTCATATACATGACTCAGCACACACACACACACACACACACATACACAGCCTAACATTCCAGCAGCAGGTTAAACCAGTGAGACTTCACTGTAAAAACCCACAAGCATAAGTCACTCTAATGACACCCGCGGCCGCGCGTACACACACACACACACATAAACGCACACACGGTGCTTTTAACAGTGCAGGAAGTGCTGAAGCAGGACGTCCCATACGGAGACACAGAGACAAACAGGAACAATTTCTTCACAGGAGAATCGACTATAATTCATTGGAAATATTCCGCTAAAGGGCAGACAGACAGATAGACGGGTGGCAGAAGTGTAGGGTGTCTGAAGACTGAGGAGATTCCAAAAAAAGGTAAGCAGCTCCCACTCTGAGCTTTAAAGCTTCACTCATGAAGCCACAGCGCTGCATTTTTGATTTGTTTACATCAGGAAACATCAATAAGTGACACCAGGGATCAATCAACTGTAATGCTCTGTTGGGCTGACAGCTGGGTCATCAGCATTGAAAATCAAACTCACATGATTAATTATTTGTTATCTTAATCATATTATTACATTACAGATGGCCCCACCCCCTCCTGTACCCAAACCCAGAACTCGTTATCAAAAGGACGGTCTAAACTCCAACCCCTCGTCAGAGAGGTGAGCTGAACATTGAAGCACACACACGTAGACTTAATCTTTGATTTCATTGGTTTGTTTCTCAGTTTAATGCAGCAAGGAGCGATCTTTTTCCTTTCATTTAGATATGCTTAATGGTAAATGGACTGCATTTATATAGCGCTTTTATCCAAGGTTTGCCTCTCATTCACCCATTCATTCACTCATTCACACACCGACTGCCGAGGTAAGCAAGGCCCACATGCTAGTCTGGGTCTTGCTCGACATGGATGGGCGGGGGATCGAACCGGCAACCTTTTGATCACGAGGCAACCTCCCTACCACCTAAGCCACGCCGATATACATTCATGTCAGACAAAACATTCATTTTCCACACACATAGTAGAACATGAACACTTTGGGAAACGCACCACAGAACTTAAGATAAATGTGATGAAATTGTCCTAAATGATCAGGAAATGCCAGCTACAAGTTCTGTAGTGCCAAGAAAGAGGTCTCTGTGATCACTTCTCTAATCACTGTTACTCAGTGTTTGGGGCAGACAAGCAGGACATCAGGAAATGCTCTGATGAGGAAGATTACTGAGGAAGACTCATCTACACATGATAATAGATTACAGAGCATTGTATGTACAGAATATTTAA